>JAAAKG020161565.1:0-29185 GCA_010014905.2 Druon quercuslanigerum
CAGCAACAAAAGTTCATTGGAATGAAGCAAAAAGGGTTGCTAGGTATTTAAAGGGAACCAAGGATCTGAAGCTGAAAGTCGGAAGTACAAATGAAAGCGTATTTCTAGATGGCTACGCTGACGCAGACTGGGCGCAAAATAGTAAGGACAGGAAATCGAACAGCGGTTACGTGTTCAAAATCAATGGAGCCACCGTGAGTTGGGCCTGCAAAAAACAAGACTGCGTTGCCTTATCATCTACGGAAGCAGAATACATTGCTCTAGCAGAAGCAACTCAAGAAGGAATCTGGTTGCAGCGATTACTTGAAGATTTTGGAAGAAAACAAGAAATGCCAGTACAAATAAAAGAAGACAATCAAAGTTGCCTGAAACTTGCTGATAATAAAAAATTCAGTAACAGAACCAAGCACATCGCGACGAAATACCACTACGTGAAGGATATGAAGGAAAAGGACCTGGTTCGATACATCTATTGCCCCCCAGAGAAAATGTTAGCAGACATGCTTACCAAACCACTTAACCACATAAAGCTGTCAACTTTCCGGAGGGTGTGCGGACTTATTTAAAAGGACAATACTGTAATAAGGTGTGAGGAAAGGTGTTAGAAGCAACGATGATTCATACTTTGGATTCTACAGAGAGTCTAATTATTGTACTCAGGTAGCTATGCAGTGGCTGAGGGGTGTAGCCCTTCGGTCCTCAGGTTTCAGACTTTAGTCTCTGCTTGTCCATTGAATCATAAAGTTATATTCCGGTTCGGTTTCATTTATTTTATTCTCTGTATTTATCTATCTAAAATATATGTATCAATTTCATATACATGTGTGTTCATTCATTTGTTGTTCCCTATTAAGTAATTCACTCTGCCAACAAAATTATATTGAGTTCAATAGACCCTTTATTTGTCCACTATACTCAGATAACTTTTAACATCATCACTTGTTTATATAGGTTTTATCGATTTTTTAGAATATTATCGAGAATTTTATAAGAATCTTTTTGAAACCTGAATTCTTAAAAAAGGTCACAAAGAAAATTCCAGTTTTTTGACTAATGTGATTTTTAACTTAAATTACTTTGAAAAAAATTGTTGAAATATTTCTCGTAATTAGTTTGTTTAAGTTGATATTTAACATAACCAATTGGATTTCCAACGGTTTTTAGCAAGGGAAAAACTTGTGCCAAGTCTAGGCAAATCGTTTTTTATTAATTATTATTTTGTTCTCGTTAAGAGTGGTTGGTAAATTTTTTGATATGTTGTTAAGGCAGTGGAAAGGCGTTTTTTTAGACTTAATCTAATTTTCACCACCAATCAAGTCAGTTCTAACAATTTGTTGTCCTCAAGCGTGTTCGGTTTTTTTGGGCAGGGAGATTTTCTTATGTATGATCAAATTATTTTTGTATGCTATTTGGAGAATTGGAAGATGTCTATTAAAACCAGTTCCATTTCACATTCTATTAGGGAAATTGTAAGAATTTTTTTTCTTCAAGATTGTTTGGCTTCTTCTTGCGTAGGAAGGTTTCTCGTTATCAACAATGTTTTCGATATGTTTTATAGGGAGCAAAAAAAAGTGTGTGTGACTTTCATATCTAAACTTTACGAGAATGTTATTTATTGTTTGAGGAATAAAATTACGTATTCGAAGAATAATTAGAATTTTCACTATCTATTAAGGCAATTTTAACGACTTTTTTTCGTTGAGGGTGGTTGTTTTTTGCAATTTTCACAATTTTGTTGTGTTTAAGGGTGTTTCTTTTGCGCAGAAAGGTTTTGTCATATACAGTTGAAAAATAATGTTATATGTTGTTTGGGGAGTCAAAAGATATATTTTAAAAAGACTTCAAGTGTTCACAATCTATTAGAGTAATTTAAATGATTTCTTTGTCTCTTGGGTGTCTTCTTTTTTTCGCAGAAAGGTTTCCTTACTTATAATGTAAAAAATTGTATACACGTTGGTTTGGTAAACAATCAAAAGTATTTCAATGTCAGTTTGAAATTATGCAATCTATTAGGGCAATTTTAACCATTTTTTCTCGCTAAGGGTCACTTACAATTTCCACAATCCATTAGGATGAATAAGATAATCATTCTTTATGTATTTCACTGGTTTATAGCCTCAAAAGTTTCCCTGCGTGTCAACAATATGCTAAAACACTTGAGGGGAAAATGAAGAAGGCGGTCGTCCTTTGGTCGCTCCGTACCCTCGGTGTGCATGAGACTTTTTCCGGATCGTCGTATTGATTACGTCATAGACTGTAACCACCTATCTCACGGTCGTGAGACGTGGTTATGACTGAAATTTTAACCCGATTTCGTTGGGATCGGTTGCATATTTTCAGATTAGCACCCGCTCCCCGCGAAATCCTGCTGTTGTCCTTATGACAAACTTTTTAATACATTTTAATTAAAATCTTAGTATCTTGTCATTCAATTCTGGAATAATATTCCAGTAAATAGTTTCTTCAAGAATTATTATTTTCTGTTTAGATTTTAAATTCGGTGCCGTTCAAACCTGAAGTTTTTTTTGAGTTGAAGAATTGCCTTAATTTAATGATCAGGTTTGCTGAAGAAATAATTACACATTATCTTCTCCGTCAACAACTAATTATTCAACAAGCATTGACCCATTCCTTATATTTTAGTCTCTAGCAGAGCATAGTTTAATACAAATTGGTTTGCGTCTTTGAAGCAGCATTCAATTAACTGAGAACTATAGTATAAGAAGATCATAAAGGTTGCTTTTTGAGATTGTAGAGATTCGCAAATGGTTCCAAGGTGCCAAGGACATTGGCTTGAAAGATGAGTTGTATGTTCTTTTGCGTTTTACATTTTACGTTTACAAAACGACGAAGGATCAAGGATCGCGGGATCGACGATCGGCGCGTGGCACTGGCGCTTCTCTTTTGTTTTTGCAGACCTCCGAGCGACTCCGCACTGGGTTAGTGGGTTCCCACCTTCCCCATCGTTTCCTCCCACCCTTCTTTCTCTTTACCTCATCCTCTCTACCTACCCCCACCAACACTGGTTACTCACAACTCTCTCCCCCGACCACGCTGTATGGACTTTGCTGCAGGGTACGCCGGATGCAGGATGCAGTTTTGCTTGTAAGATTGCGTGGGTGAACAAGAGAGATGTTCAGAATGAGTGAGAAGTGGTAAAGGAGAGGGAGGGAATGGTAGAATGAAAGAAGAAGGAAAGGTGCTCTCTACTTCGTAATCTATAACTAATCTTGCACGGTTCATATCTTCCCTCGTCCTTCACTTACCATGACGGAGATTAAATTCTACTTACATTTACTCTTGCCTCCCACGTCACAGCATTCACTTCCGGTCTAGCACAATTCAAGATTCAAGGTGTGCAATGTTCATTTTTGCAAGGAGAGAAGGAATTTTCCCCTTGATATTGAGACATCATTCATGTGTAATTACAATGATTAAATTCTTATCGTTTCCTGTATCTTTTTCTTCCCTCATTGTCAGTACGTAACAAATAAAGAGAAAAAAAGGATTGCACATTTATCATTCGTATCCTGAAAGATGAAGTATGAAAGTTGGGGGAGGACTTACTTATTATTTATATTTAACGAACGTTACGGGAAATTCCATAAAAGGCTAAGAGCAACAATTCTTGGCACCTTTAGCCCTAACATTGGCATGCCAGAAACCGAAGTGAATTTCATTTATTTTGGATACATATTTCATTGCAGTGAATAATTAACATACGTATTGTATATAAAATGATACTCGAATTAGATTAATTAACACAAAAACATGCTAAAAAAATTTATCATCTAAGAAATCAGAAAAGAGTGCCAACAATTGGGAGCGGGGCAAGCATTGATGCTCTTACCCTCTAGCGCTATACTGGACCGATTAGTATTACGCCTAGAGTGACGTGACAAGTACAAGCAACCCCACCCCCATTAAAGTAGAATTTTTTCTTTTCTTTCATTTTAGAAATGCCTATATACCCTAAGGGGCGTCCCAAAACAGAGAGAAATCTTAACTTATCATCTTTGCTTATTTTTGGTTTGTTTATAGTGTTTGAGCTACTAAATAGTGGTGGAAAACCATGTTGCAACATTTGCAACTCCACGAAAGTTATTAACAATTAAAACTTTAGGAACTTCCTGACTTTTTAGTTCTGTATTACACAAAAAATGTTCTTATTTATTTATATGTAAAGTAAAGATTGAAATTAAAAAAGATATATTGACAAATTGTAAATTTTTAATCGTGTGTTTATAAAAATAATTTTTAATCATTATTTTTCAATCTAAAGAAGATAATTCATTAATTTAAAAAAAATAATATTAAAAACACTCTTAAATTGCAGTAGAACATAGAAGTTTTTGCTACATTCCATCAGGGAAAAAGTGTTGACAGTTTCCAACTTTTGATTTTCTGTGCTGACAAGGAGAGGCAATTATGTCAAAAAGAATCATATTAAAAACTCTCTTAAATTGTATTAGATCCTAGAAGTTTTCTTACTTTCCATCAGGGAAAAAGTGTTTAAAGTTTCCAACTCTCGATTTTTATGGGACTCAAAAAGGTGAAAATAGATCGGCATTCATTAGTTATTTATTTTGCTGTATCTGCCATCAGGCTATGTTTTATGAAAAAATAGTAATAAATACTTTTTTTAAAAATAAATTCAAATTTCGACAATTTGAATTCGGTAAATATTATTTTTACATTCTCATCCAGAGAAGGTATTAGCTTTGTGTAAAATTTGACACTCTTTTAGTGTCCGAAACTAAAGAACAAGTTCGTTAGCCAGCTATTTTGGATCAAAATTCGAAAAGTGACCACATTTTGAAAATTGTTGAGACCATTTTTTACAAAATTTGGAAATTATATATACTTGTGTTTATAGTGCTCTTAAATTCTAACAATTTATTTTTATAACATTTTTTGATGAAATAAACATTTTCCGAGATATAGCATTTTCAAAATTCAAAAAAAGAAACGAAAATGAATATTTTTAGCCAAACAACGCACAATACGAAAAAAAGTTAAAACAAGAAAAATGTTTTTTTTTTGGCCGACCCTACAATATTATCAAAATGACTTTTTGAACTTTTTTAGAAAAACGAAAATTCAACTTTTTATTGCACAAAAACACTAAAAAATAAAAAAGTGCATTTACGGTCAAACCATGCAAGATGCGACAAATAATGATAACACGGAAATGGTGCACTCGAGAAAGATCTACAAATTTGTTATAAGGGAATTTTTTATTGGATGTGTTGTTTTTGTTTTATTCTTAAAAAATAACATTAAAAGTGTAAAAATCTTCCCGGTGAATGAGCACATCTTGTTTCACCTAAAATTATTGCTCGACAGATTCTGAATAGTTTTTATTTAAAGCGAACTAACACCTTACAATAAATATTATTTTTATAACCATTTTTTAGCATCAAATGCATTATGTAGTTATTTATCTTCATAAAATCATAGTCTTATTTACAAAAAGTATAATAAATAAACTCCTAGTGCACGATTCTTAGTTAAAGTTAAATAAGCATTAAAAAGCATTCGTATATTTTTAGTCCTTTTAAATAATTGTTAAAAACCTATATAAAAACAATAATATTATGAATCCTAGGACTACTGGAATTAGGACTAGGGAAACATTGCTTGATGTTTCAAGCCCATCCATAATATTTCCCAAACGACACGCGATTTTTTCAAAAAATGGAAGTGGAAATTACAAATTCTTTAATTCAAAACATCTGATTATATATTTCCTAAAAATAAATTCTTATAAATATTAAATATATTTGTTCAATGGTAGATTAATGAAAATAAATTTAACCCTTACTTGACACACTTCTGCGGAGTGACGCATTTGACACACTGGCGTGCATTGCACCCCAGCAACACAAATTTTTATAAAAATAACTTATTGTTTGTTTAACTTAAAAAATTTTTTAGATCTTTTTATTAGATTATATTCTAAAGTTATATAGGTCATATGAACAAAAAGTAAAATTAAAAATAGTAAAAAAATTGAAGTGTCCAATGAAAATACAAAAATGACCAATTTTACAAGTGGGATTGGGGTGATTTTTACCCCCGTGCGTTCAGCAAGGGTTAATGTAGAACAATAATTTACAGCACATCGCATTAACCTGAAATCAAATACTAAGAATCTGTAAAAATATTTATACTTTCACGCAAAAATAAAACTGTGATTTTATGTAGAAAAGTGGCTGAATTATGATTTTTCTTCAAACTGATTGTTTATAGAAATGGAAGATATTATTAGGTGATAAATTTTATTGTGTAAAACTATTTTACATGTGCCTGACAATCATTAAACATGCAAGAATAATTTATAAAAAACCAAAATTATCGAAATTTTGCAGTGACTAAAAACAAAAGATTATTACTAATATCTCATAAGCAATTGATCCGTAAACGTTATCCGTCTATTCATAGTTCAGCACGTCAAGAATTAGAAACATTGGAGTTTTTTAGCTCGAAAATAAAAATAATAAAAAGCTTTAATTTTTTAGTAAGCTCAGGATGGCTTTAAATATTATTATTTTAAAAATTCAATCGAAACTCTTCTTCGGAATCATGAAAGAGATTTAAACATTATTTGTTATTTTGTTATTTGTTAATATTTGTTAACTAAAATAAGAAACTAATCGTACAAGCAAATATATGTAGCTACTTTACTTCTTAAATACAATCAATAATTTTGATTTTTTTCAAGCATCTCGAATAATTATCATATGCATTAATATTTCTCGTGTGTGGTGTCATATTATGCATTAACGCTCCAGCCCGTCGTCACGAATTGCCAAATACTCCCCCCGCTCCCCTCGTTTGACGTAGTTTATGAATGACCTCCTAATGATTGTTTTTAACTTAATGGCAGTATTACATGGAAACAGCGATACTTAAGCCTGTGATTTTGAATTCGAAACATATTTTAAAGTGGGCTTAATAGAAAAATATTACTTTTGTATATATTCTATATATAGACTTGTATAATAAATTTTTTATTGAAATTATTTATTGAATAATATTTTATATATTTTATTGAAGGTCAGTTCCTGCATTCTAATCACATAATTTGTGTAACAATTTTTTACATCTTGAATGATTTTTCCAGGAAGAGATTATGAATAATAAGTTAATCTAGTTATAATTTATGTTCCCCTCTTAGAGAAATTTTACATTTAAATATGTTTCAGAAATATAACTCCTCAATTTAAAAAATTCTTTTTTTTATCTCCCTCTACACTCTGATGACGTGATTTTTCTTATCTAAATGAAAGAAAGAAAAAGTTGCGTTAGTATTTGTCTGGCCTTCAAAATTTTATGATGCTAATTTTTAAAACTGGGATCATAAAATGACATGAAAATCGTTTGAGCATAAACAGGAGGTGACGAAAAAAATCTGATATTAAATGGAGAGATACATTCAACCTAAAACCTAAATCTTTTATTGTAAAAATTCAATCATAAAACAAATATTAAGTAACTCTTATCTGTCTCATTAATTTCAAAGAAGATGCAAATTGATTCCTCAGTCGATGAGAAAATGGGATCGAACACTCAGAAGTTGTCCACATGAAGTTCGTATATTATAAAAAAGAAGTCACACGATGGAAATTTATTACCTTGTTGGAAAGAACTGAATAATATATCCAACTTGAAGCCATGAACTTTTCATGTAGTCTTTTTGTTCCTGCAAAACTGGGCCTTCGTCTGCAGATCTATAGAAGCAAAGAAGAGACTTCGTCTGAACACTCAGCACTTCCTCATCCTCGCTCCATCTTTTTCTTTCACTTTTTCTCCCTCTGCTCCTGTCCTTTTAAGTCATCATCTCTTTTTTTTCATGCTTCTTTTCCCGCCCACATCTTAAGGGCCGCTATTTTAGCGATTTCAGGTACACGCATTCACTAAAATAGAATTTTTCGCGATACCGTTACTGGGCGACCAAGAACAGAAATTCGGACCAATTTCATGACCTTGAAAGACACTGGGAAGAGAGGAGAACGAGGAAGTCAAAAGAGAATACATAAAGTGCAGATGAAAAAGGTGGAAAGCTGAAAAAACATCGTAAAAACGTACTTTGACGAAAAAGGTCAACTGTCAAATTTCGCAAATTGGGGTCTGCGTCCTTGACGAGAAATTCTTTTTTCTGAAGACTCTTTCTACTCTAGATCCTTTTTAATCAGAAAAATGCTTACAGACGCGTGCTTAGGCTATTTATGTCATGATGAACAATACTTCAAGAATTAAGTATAGTGTAGTCCCAAGGAATTTCGTCAAAGACAATGTGGGAAATGATTCATTAAAGTCGCATAATTTTTTTTAATTCTATGGGTAATTGTCAAAATTGTCGGAAACCAAAAATTCTCAAATTAATGGATATAAATTTTTACACGGAAAAATTTCAAAAAACTTCCAAAAATATATTTAGAACAATTAAAAATATCCAAAACGAAAACTGCAGCTTGGACTAGAGAAAAAACTTGTGGGACAGAATTTGAACTGAGTTTTAAAATACTTAACTCTAAATTACTTAATTCTACTCTTCATTTTCATATTTTCCAACTTAATATAAGTGATGTCTGTAAATGTCAAATATTTAAAAACTGGAGATAATATTAGTTAGTAACTTTTAATTTATAGTTTGGAACAGGCATGTGACCAGAAATTTTTCGCACTTTTTTATGTAGAATTTCTAAACAAATCTGTATAAAACTTTTAAGCTTTACTAAATTGTGCTTTGAATTATGTACTAAAGTGTCCCGAAAATCCCTTTTTTTTAAGTGGTTGATACTAATAGCGGATAAAAGTTGTATTTGTCCGACAGAAAAAGCCTTCCAAATTTTAGTTTGATCTAATAGTATCTTCGATTCTGTGTATGGATTTGAAAAGTGTTTTCAAAAATGTGAAGAAACTTTAATATAGGCCAAAAATTTATGTTGATTTTTGTTAGGTACATTTTTTGGTAGTAAATAATTAGATTAAATTAAAAATTATAAAGAACCATTTTTTCACGAGTAAGAAGTTGAAGCTGAAGTGGAAGCTGAAGAAATTACAAGCATGACATTTTAACAAGAAATGCAGTTAATACAATAAAAACAACTCGTATTTTTTCTAATTTGAAAACTTTTTAACTTGAATATAATTTTATTTTATTTTATATTGAATAACTGAATTTAAATGAATAGGGATTCATATTTACTAGTTTCGTATAGAAACAGGGAAGACCAATATACAGTAGATAATAAACCTATAATTACTAATAAATAATTAAAAGCCCAAATATATCTAAAATAATTAATCCTAATACATATAGAATTCACATAAAGTGTTCTAATTATTTTTGATATTAAATTAATTAATTTTGTTTCGTGCCTACAGGAAGGACGGGAGTGGGCAAATGGGGCCATATGAACGCCTATCTAATACTACACTGCTGAAGGCTGGTGACCTTCTCAGTATTAAAAACCAACTAACTATGACCCTATCGGTTGCAGATCTGTCCACATTTCGCGTTCATTAGTCGAAGTTTTGTGGGACTGACGTTATAACTTGACTCTCCACAGTGCGGCGACTAACTACCTAGCTTGGACATGATTTCGACTCGCAAAATAAAGCTCTCGTATAAATGTGGTTAGTTGGGGGCACATTTCAAATAATGAATAATACAAGCAAGAAAATAGCCTCGGAATGGACTGAAACTTTGATTGACGAAAAGCATGCACACTGTAAAGGTAAAGGTCAAGTTTCATGCGATGAATGGAGACTGGGTGTTCGGAATGGTAGAGTGGTGAATGATCTTAGTGTAAGAGAATTACGAGAAACTAGGCACGTAAAGAAGCTGGATAGTTTATGTATGCCTCAAACAAAGAAATATTAAAAGGAGGACTTGCAATATGCTCAGGCGTATATAGTGAATCACACAGTATTCAAGGGGCCGGTTTGATCATAAATGAAAGAGCAAAATAACATCTCAGAGATCATGATTTTGTATCTCCCAGATTGTTGTGGGTTTCAACGAAAGTTAGAATCAGAAGATTATTTATCAGAGCGTGCTACGTTTCCGTTGATGATGATCCAAGCGAAGTAAAAAACGCTTTCTGGGACACTTTATATGATATAATAATTGCTTGCGATCAGGGTGAAAAAATCATTCTGCTGGGAGGTATTAACCGATGGGTCGGCGTCTAAAGTCATGGTTCAGACAGGGTGCTAGGTTATTTTGGGGATCCAAGAACAAACGATAACGGAAAAGGGTTAATTAGCGCACGCTTAGAAAATGGCTTATTTATAAAAAGGCTTGGTTTAGGCATTAAATGATCCACATAAACACCTGGTGTGGAGGAGATAGCCACAGCATAATCGACTTCGTTGTTGCGGACGAAAAGCTAAGATAGCTAGAGAAAGAAGCAAGGGTCAGAAGGGGTTTTGAACGCAAAACGTTCCAAGCTCCAAAATAAATTTAAGTCAGGTATGGAGAAGAAAGAGTACCAAAAAATTGAAGCAAGCACGAATCAAGATTTAGATTCTATAGAAACCGGAAGTGATAACAGATTTTCAAAATAGGATAAATGGCGGAATACATGAGGTAACTTGGAAGGCGTTATTAAATACTAAAGCTATAGAGGGCGCATCAATTATAATTCGACATGTCATTGTTAAGAGTGCAACTGCAGTGTGTGGTACTGCGGTTGTAGAAAGAATGTCTGGTGAAGCGTGGTGGAATGAGGAAATACAAGCAGTCGCTCAAGAAAAGAGAAAAGCATATGACAGACAGTTGAACGTCCCAAGCTTTTAGCGATGAGTAGAAAAATAGACTCTAAAATTATTAGCGATACAAAAAGAGGAAAGTAAAACTACTAGTCAAAAAAAGTAAAAATCAAAACAGAATAAGATTAAGAAATGCAGAATGATTTTGAAGGAAGCAAGAGATTATTTTATAAATCGGCGTTGATCAATATGAAGGGAGGTAAAAGTATAGAGTTAGTCAGCTTGAGAAATAGCAAGGGTGAAGAGGTATATGATACGTGCGCCTGTCAAAGGCCTTGTGACGAGTGGGTCACGTGACGAGATTCCCACCTCACTGACACTTTTTTTATTTGCTAACTCATTTTCACACGAAGCGCAACATTAAGTTGAAAATTTGGGATAATAAATAAGAAGCTCTAAAAAGAAATTGAGCCTGGTCCTAAATTTGAATAATTACGAAAAAAAATAAATATTCACAAAAAGAAACTTTTTTCATAATTATAAGAATGTAGGACCAGACCCACCATTCTTAATGCTTCATATTTATTATCCCAAATTTTCAACTCGATTTGGCGCTTCATGTGAAAATAAGATGGAAATAAAAAAAGTTTTAGGGAAGGTAGGAATATGGTCACGTGACCCACTCGTCACATGGTCACAATGTGACGCGAAAAAGCGATTATCGTTCCAATATACAGAGGAAAGGGATATGAAGGCAACTGCAATAACTACAAAGGCATCAGCACATTAAGTACCGTAAGTAAAATCTATTAAAAATACGTATTCTTAGGGTAATGAAAATAACAGAATAAAATATATGAGAAGTCCAAATGGGATTTATGCCAGAAAGATCATCTACTGATTAAATATGTATAGCTCAAGACAGATCACAGAAAAAAGTTTAAGAGTAAGAAAAAAAGTTTTCTATGCATTTGTTGACCTGAAAAAAGCTTTTGGCAAGGTGAATAGAAATAAAGTTTGGGAAGTCCTGAAAGAGTACAAAGTCAATGGATAGCTCGTACAAGGAATAAAAACAATATATACAACTATCAATGCGAGTTTGAGGGTCAAGAGGAAACTGAGTGACTGTTTCAATATTACGCAAGATGTTAGAGAATGATAAGTTTATGTCCGCAAAGCTTTTAATTATATTAATGGGTTAGTGTTTAAGAATGGAACAAGAAGGTGTAGATCTCGAAACAGCTTTCACATATGATGAGGATGCATCCTTATCATATGTGAAAGCTAACCCACGTACCATAACATGTTATGCCATGTTATGGCATAGCATGTTGTGGCAGAGTACATCGAGGACTTGCAAAGAATATTGAGCAAACTGCATACAAGGATAACGAATATGGGCCTCAAAATTAACGTGAATGAAACAAAAATTATTATGTCCTCAATGATGAGAGAATAGAACAAGTTGATAAGTGCGCATATATTGGTAGTCTATATTCACTAGGAACAGAAAGATAGATAGGGAGTTAGATATGCGTATAAATTAGCGCAAGAAGGTTATTGTTACAGCAGGGTCCATTATTAGAAGTAAAAATATAGAAGTAAACATAATTCAAGTATAAGAAATTCGGCAACACACTGATAAACAAAGTAAGTAATGAGATAACCCCCAAAGAATGTGGTACTGTAATCTTCATTCATTATTAATCTTGTGTAAAATAAGTAGTATCATTTATTCAAATATTTTATAATGTAAATGTAATAATTAATATTCTAGTTATTGCAACAATTTTTCTGTCTTAAATGCGATGTTTTAGGCCTTTCTAAAAGCAAAAATTTGTTGTCTACGCTTCTGGTTCGTATTTCACGCCATGTAGCTGAAAACTTGAATTTTTGATTTGTCAATAGCAGTTTCGAGGATTAAGAGACAAATGGTTAGTCTTATTACATAAATATTAACAATAATTTGGTATGTCTCCTTTAAGCAACAATTATTCTTTGGGTTTTTTAAAATCACATAGTTTCAACGGCGAACCGACTTATTGATTTTTTTAAAAGTCTTATCACGACAAAAACCAAAAATGCACATCTTATCAAAAAATGTTCTAAAGTAAATTTAAACATAATTTTCAAATAAATAATTCTTTGGATTGGAGTTGCTTTAATTTCTTAAATGGAATTTTCGAATTTTGAATTAAAAGAATTACAATAGATAAAAACAAAACTCTTTGTCAAAAATTGATGGTTAGCAAACTTGTTCTTTCTTTTTATGCCTTAAAAAAGTAAAAAAAAAACCTAATTCAATCTTTTGAAAGTTACCGGGCCTACTGGCTACAGACAGAAAGACATCAAACCCATTTTTACATTCTCATTTGGATGAGAAAATAAAAATGCCTCCGCTTGTGACAAGATATGCATAATTGGTTACCTCATCCGCCCGCTATTTCGGTCTCAAGAGATACATGCACAGAAAATGACAATTGATAGTGAAACAACTATTTTATCTAAATTGAAAAAATAAATAAACATAAGAAAGAAATAAAGTTAAAAATTGAATAGTATTTTTAATGGGCGTTTTGCAAAGTCCTTAATTAATAGGCACTTTAGAGCATCGCCTAGTAACAGCGCCAACGGATTTACAGTGGGTGTTTCACGGCTTTATTTTCGCAAAAACGTTCAGGCTGGTATCTTCAAGTAGAAGACAGGTAATCTTCAATAGCATAGGAAGAAAGGAGAGAGGGAAGGGAAGAAGAAATTATCTGAAGCAGACAAATGGCGAACGAACCGTGACGGTGGTCGAACCTGTCCGCAATGTAATGACTTTATGGCAGGTAGGTTTTACCATTCCTCACCCCATTGTGAATAGGGAGTCAGGAACCCTCTTTTGCTCCAATAGCAATAGCGCCTGTCAATAGGTGCTTATTATCATTTTCGAGGCGATCGGCAGGGAGCCAATGGTGACTCTGTTTCTATTGTACCCTAGACTCAAGGGATCTTTTACAATTATTAGCGTCAAAATTGATCCTCATTGGTCATAAATGATCCTCAGAATTGCGTTCTTGAAAAACCAATTAGCGCTTACGTAATTTCTACAACATTTATTCGGTTCTACTATTCTTATTAGTCTATAGAGTTTATAGGGTAGTTATCGTTTTCTATGATTTAAAAAATTAAAATATTTGTTTCAATTAAATCTTTTCTTACTGTCACTTTCTATAAATTGTTTTTAAATGGTTAAATTTTAATAAATCATGACTTATTTTTTAGGGTAAAAATTCTATTTAACTATTGTCTATTGCCTCAAATTTCGAAAATAAGTGAATAATCTGCAAATACAGTTATTTTTTTAAAGGCTGCATATGGTTTTCCCGAAAAATTAGCAGAGCATGGAAATAGGGATGGACTAGCTATCTTGAAATTTCGGGCCAACTATATAAACTGAGGAAAAATATTTTACTGCTCTAAACGAAATTAGGGACGATAGACTTCCTTTAATAATGTTTTCATTATAAAAATAAGGTTTAAACGAATTCAATCATGCCAAAATTTACTTTCAGTGATAATAAGAAAACATTCAATGACAAGAAACATTGATATATTTATTATTTTTTGTAACGTTTAATCGTTTTTTTTTCTGTTTTGAAATTGAACTCTTCAGATAAAGACTTTCACTTTCAAATAGTAATGCTTTTTATGATTAGTAGGGTGTCTTAAAAAAGCCCCCACGTTTCTTTTTTTGCTTAATCGCGTAGACCCCAAACTCGTTCTATTTTATAAAAAAGTAAAGGACAACAAAATGATTAAAACCATCAATTAACTTTCATTTCTGTAAAAAAAACAAGTACTTAACAAAAGACACAACGGATGTTACCAGGTTTCGAAGGAAAAGAACGACCCATTTAGAGCAAAATCACTACTTCTAATGGTGAAAAACTACCCTTTATTGGGGCTTAAGTTTTCTATTAGTAATATTTTCCATTTTCCTCTTTTTTTTATCCTGTCAAAAGATTTCTGCAATAAAATATCCAAAGAATTGCGTTTGTGAAATTTTCAAATTTCACAATATATTTGAACCCCTATAAGCAGCAGTTTTACATGATTTGGTAATAATATTGGCGGATTGATTGTTCAGATCTAATTAAATAGTTTAATAATTTTTATGCTTTTTTTATGCAAGTTTCGGGTTGCATGATCAAGAAAAATTAATAATGGATTTATTTTTTATAAAAATGTTAAAATCTTAGAAAAAGAGTTGATTTCATCAATGTTTTTTGCAAATAAATTTATTCGCACTATCGATTTTTACTCATTCAAAACAAATAGTTGAATTTAAATAACTGCGATGGCTTTTGCTCGGGGAAAAATGATCTACATTTCTACTGTCTTCAATTTTGAAAGCAAAATTTATTATGGCTGAAATCGTTGAAAATTAGAATTAATATAGTTTTTTGCAATATTCTTCTTAAAAAATTAGGCCATAATTTATTAAAATTCAACCCATTCAACATTGATGCGAATCGATAGTATGAAAAAATTCAATTACAAACAAGTATCGTTGAGAATTATTTTTCGTCCATTTTAAACTTTTTTTTATAAAATAATGCTTTTTTATTTTATAATACATGACTGGTAATATCACTACAGTTCTTTAGACATTAAAAGTTTCGTTTTCAGGCACCTGATTTTTGGCACACCTACTTCGATAAACAAAATAATAATTCAGGATTTATGATTTATCTCATTTACTTAAACTGAATCGAATTGATCTAAATGTACGCAATGAAATAAATTTTAATTAGATTTTTTTAATTCACTGAAAAATCACCTATATTTGTTTAAAATGAGTGTACTTAATTCTCTGGTGATTGATTCGAAATTATACCTTTAGGCATACCCCTGAAATTTATTTAAATATACAATATGGAATAAGCCTCACTTATGCTACAACTGTATGTTGTTACATGTTAAATTACGTCTCTTTGGGCTTCAATATTAATATACCCCTCTCCCCGTTTCTCTTGAAATTAAACCCAAAGCCTATTTTTTCTCATAAAATAAGATCCCTTTTTCCAAAATTTTATTTTTGTGCAGAATTCGACTAAATGTAATAAAATTCAACAAATGTTTTCTTAATAAACTGAAAATGGCAGCTAGCTTTACCAAAATTGGGTGAGCATAGACAAATTATTTTCGTTGTGAATAAATAGACGTATCTTTATTTTAAAACTAGCCTGATTTAATCAAATTTATTAAAATACATTTTGACTCTTAGCTTAGCAATGTGTCTTTTTTACGGAATACCTTTGAATCAGACATTCTCTTATTGATTCAAAATATTTACTTTTAATTTGAAGGTTTGTGTAAAAATTAAAAATTGACAGGGTAGGTATTTTATGTTTAGTGGAATTGACGTCAATTTTCTTTAATTTATTTAAATTAAGTTAAATGTAATTTAGATAATTTAAATTTCTCTCATTTCAATTGGTTTATTTCTGGTCAATTTGCCTATTTATGATTTTACCCTTATTTTAAAGATCTTTAATTCTAGACAATTTCCATAAAAATAATGATATTTGCATAAGAGCCGAGGATTTGAGAAACAGCAGACAAAACCTCTCATTTCAGGAAATTACGTTAAGAAAGAAAATTGAGCGACAGATGCTCGTTGCTCTGTACATCTCATTATAGTATGCGGTAGTGAGTAGAAAGACATATTCCATATAAATTCTCGGAGGCTTGTCCGCCCTTTCTTTAGTTTATTCTGAGGTAGAGGGAATTCGAGGCCTTGGAAATCGTCCTACTTAGTACCGAAACGCGGAAGCTGTGAAGAAGAGGATATTATATACGATTATACGCACCGCAGTTAGGCGGGGGTTGCATGCGCATCAAGAGAAAGAGAGAAAGAGAAAAAGGACTAAAAAAAGAAAAAAAGAAGGGCAGCTTGCCGATATGCGGACCTAACGGGATACTCGTTACCGCCCCGGCAATCTCTCAGGTTAGGGGTCGAAAAAACGAAGGCAAAAACTAATAGGAAAAAGATTCGTGAGGGTATCCTTAACCCTTCCGCATACCAGCATAGCATGCAGGTTATTTATATTTTTGTACATTTTTTTCTATGGTTATACTGGTCCTGAATTTATTTTGCGCCCTTCATTATCTATATCTGTAGATTGACGGTTACATAAAATTGAAAAAAATCCATCTTTAGATTTTCAAGTTCATGTTTATACAGATGTTCTAATTTGGAACCAAAGTTCATCACAATTGTGCATAGAAGTGTATTGTTTTGTCCGATAATAAAAATAAATATTCTTATTGGATGATTAGTATTTTAAAGAAATGCTTAGAAGATAACTTTTTTGTATATCTATTCTTTTATTCTTTCATTATCATATCTTTGTACCGTCTTCGAATGTTGGCTTCCCAGACCTTCACTAAAGAATTGTTCCTTAAAACGTGGATAATAAATCAATAAAGCATCCCGTCTGCTTTTCCCGCGTTATCAATTTATTCGTATCTGTAATTTTTTTCTTTCTTCTTTCTTCTTTCTTCTTTCTTCTTACATCTTTCCTCTTTCCCTCTTCTACCTTCTATCATCCAAGATCCAACTACTGAAGGCACTGCTCTTGCACCAGGTGTCTGAAAATTTGCCGGCTGTTTCCTTCTCAAACATTTCCTGCCCCCAGTGTCTGTGAACCAAAAAACAGGAAAGATAGCACCGCAGTTAGTCTCTCAGCTTTGTAGATTAATAAACAAACAAAAATATGTATCTAAATACTAGGAGGCTAACCGCTCCCATTTTATTTTTCATGTTTTTAACGAACCTTTTATTCGTATTAAAAACATTTTAATTTATTTTTAAGGTTACTAGATTATTAGATACTAGGTTATTAGATTGAATTACAATAAAATACAATTAGATTAGATTTTTGAAATAGTGGTGGCAAGATCTTCTCATAAGAATTTAATCATTTAATTAATTTAATTTAATTTAAAAAATTCAATCATTAAAAAATAGATTTCCAAACTATCTCACTTTTCGGCTCACTAGAGACATAAATATCAATAGAAAAGAAAAAAGAGGGAGAAAAACGGAAAGAGTTAACCAAAAAAAGAACCTCTCACTCTTTCTCTTTCTCCGTCCTTTTTATATTACTTGGGGACCAACATGTTTCGAGGCCAATTTAGACCTCCTCATCAGGGATTAATTTGAAGATAAACTAAGGTATAAAACAAGAAGATGATGTAACCTAAAAATAAATTATTTCAATGGATATTCTCTGAAAAATGATTGTATTATTGCTACTTTTTAGAAATTTCAGTCACCTTTTCTATACAAACAATTACTAATGGACAATGTTATAATAAACCATGACTATTTAAACAATTTTTTATTGTTTAAAATAATATAAATTATTTAAACAATTATTTATTCCCAAAAAATGTAAAAAATAATCGTATTTTCTGATTGAAATTTAATTCTTTCTCATTATTTAAAGTAGTAAATTTTTCTAAAAGCATTATGTAATTTATTGTCTATTTTCAAGATTTCTAAGAACTGAGCCAGAGATACCAACTTTCTATTCAAATAAGTATGAGGCCATTCATAAAATAGATGCTACATTTTTCAGGAACTTCTGGCCCCCCTCCCACCGTGCATTATACTATTTTCATTGGTCGTAGCATGGAGAATGATACTTTGGCAGTAAATGAGCCCCATCCTATGCTACGTTTTTTTGAATAATTAAATAATTTTCATAGAATTATTTTGATGTTCAAACAATCTTCATTTGCTCAAGTAGTTTTTTCTAGATTGCTAAACAAATTAAATAATGTAGAACACATACAATTATGTTTCTGACTGTATAATGTATAGAAAGAATAAATTTATTACTTTCTGATTGCTGAAACAAATATAATTTGTTCAAATAATTACTTTCCAAAAGTACTTTTAAAATAGTAATCAATTGTAAGTCTTCTATTTTATTTAATTTTTTTAGCTATCGAAAAATAACTGCTTAGACAAATAAAAATTTTTTACGCAAATACGAATTTCTTAAACGTTAGGGAAAATGTATCAAAATTATGTAATTATTTAACAAAAAGTATCATAGGATACCCAGTTGAAAAAAGTGGAAAATTTTGAAAATAAACACTAATTAATTGTTTAAATAATGACATAGTGTTTTTAGAAAAACATACTATTAATATATATTCAAATAATTAATATTTCTTTTAAAAATCTTAAACTATTTAAAAAGTCCTGGAAAATATTCAAATTTTCCATTAGTCATTATTTGTATGGAGAAGACGAGGGAAATTGCTGAAAAGTTTCGTATTTCGTAGACACTCCTCTTAAATCCCTAAAAAAACTTGACACGCTTTGATGAAACCCTGGAACATCAGTTCAATTTTTCGAAAATTCAACATTTTCCCATCTTAATTAAATGGGATTTTGTATCACGGATTGTCTTTCTCCTGAAATGGAAAATTGTGGGAGGAGGGGGGTGTCTTGCTCTCTAGAGTGAAGAAAGTTTTGCAATGCATTTTTTGACTACCCTACTCTTTAATTATAAATATTTACCTTAAGGTGGCAATATGGAACATGAAGCAATATGACACATAGGGTAATATAGAAAGTTCAGGAATATGGCATACGGAATAATATGCCATATGAAGCAGTATGGTACATGGGATAACATGGCATATTAGGTAATATTGCACAATTGTACAATTTTTTCGCAAAACATAGTTTACAGAATGTGGGTTTGTGTTATTGGTTAGGGTAGCATATTAAGTACAGTATGGCTCTATCTTTTCCACAAACGTAATTTGGAAATTTTGGTTTCTTTTAATAGCTAGGGCAGTATATTTAATACAATATTGTACTATGTTTTTCAAAAACATAGTAAATAATGTTAGATTCACGCTCTTAGTTATGATAGTAGAGTCTTGCCTTAAGCTAATAAACACAAAATGAGCATTTTTTCAATACTAAAAGGAAAAGGAAAGGGGGCTTATCATACATATCAATGAGAAGAAAAATTGCTTCTGAAAACTTCCAAAAAATATTATAAAAAATATAAATTTCGACTAAATACTTTTATTTATTTATTTTTGTTTTTTCAATCAAAATTCTTCTTTATTTATCTTAGACCTTGAGGGCCTATATGCTTTGATGTAACTCATTGGGAGGTGGCAGGGGAGGATTAGAAGAGGGCTTGGGCGATAGAGCGAAGGAGAGTAACGAACAATTTCTGGTACCGCGCGCAACGGCACAGTAAAATTGGTATCTTAATTCCTAAAACAGGGAAATGTTATATCTGAGGGTGGTTGAAATAAAAAAGGTGTTATCTGAGGATACCACTTTAAAAGGTAATATCTGGGGATTCTACTTTAAAAGGTAGTATCTGGGCATCCCACTCTAAGAGGTGGTACTTCAATTTCAGAGACGGCGGCGGTGCCGAGATCTTTTCACAGTATAGAGAGATATATGAAAAAAAGAAAGAAAGAACTGCACAAAACGAGAGAAATAAGATTGTCGAATAGTGGAATTGCATTGACTCAGTGCTGGCTATACGTTGCTAGATGTACTGAGTATGCGAAAAAAGCAGACCTTGTGCCAAGGAAGTGACAATAATTTGTCAGCGAGTCTAGCGTTCTGTGACATTGAATTATTGTCAATGGAGGTCTCACTTCCGTGGAGTGTGGACTTTCCTGCCGACCGCAGCATAGATTGAACAATGAACTTGAACAATGATCTTCGACTTACACAATTGGATGCTTTTTTAAGGCGATTTATTCTTGGACTTGCGACCTTATCTTGAAGTATATACATGCTAGTAAAAAAAATGGCAGAAAGAGAAAAACGTAAACGACCGTTTCTGCATCGCTTACCAGTCCTAGTGAAGTGCAACAATGTTCCACTGATATAATTTCAAATTTAGTTCTTTGATCTTTTCTAGAAAACAATTTTATTATTTTTGCTCTTAATTTATTGCACATCAGAATGCATCATTTGACATAACAACTAGACGTGTATTCATGCTTGAACATATTGTTGGTGTTTTGGCAATAAAGTGGTAATAAAATAATAAAAGATAGTCGGTTAGGATAGCATTATTACTATAATGTCCTCCGAATTAATATCACTTTTAATTTTTAATAAAACATTCCGCAGATGGGAAGAACATGTCGAATTCGTGACAGCACTGCGAAGGAATTTCCTTTCGAATCCTTAATATAAGAATCCAAATGCGAGGACATTCTAGGCTCAAAGGTTGATTCCTCCTGGTCCCATTTATTTGTCTTGATAAGATGCTACATCTCAAACAAAAATTTGGCTTTACGATGTATTTAGGGTGAGTAAGCTTCCCTTTCATCCATCTACCTCAACTAATAATATTCGGGACTCACTGAAACATCTTGTATTAAGCCAAAAACTTGATTCATTACAAAGGATCTCCTCGAGATGTACTCGAAACAATCAGAGTGTTTGTTCAAACATAGAATCTTTAACTCAAAATGCTGATGGACTATTTCCGAAACTAAGTTAATCCAGTGTCACAATTTCTATTCGTAGATCGACTGTATAATTGAATCTAATTATTCTAGACTCCACTAAATGACGAAAATTATTATTATTAGCCCTCATGAACTTTACTTTTAAGTTCAGACCATGAAAAGACTAGGAAGACAAGTACATTTATCTGTGGTTTTTCAGTTTCCCTTTGTTCTAATAGCTGGAATATGATGCAAACGTAAATCCTGTTGGCAGACAGACCTCATTACTTATGGCGTCTAGGGGTTTTTATGTCTATATGAATTGGAATTCAAATAGGTATCTCAGTAGGCCATAATACAAGAAAACTTGACGTCTGATCCGGTACCATTGGCTAAACCCTTCAATAGATCCTGGGCTAATCGCGAATGTCTAGACATTGGGATATGGACGATTAACAATAGCACGGATTACTACCCTTTGCTGATCAATGGAAAGTGTGTTCGCAAAACTGAATTCTACCATTTCTCACTACAAATGACGTACGTTGTTGGATTATCAAAGTGCTCGATCAGTGACGTTCCCTTGCACATTCTTGATTAAGGGATTTCAAAAATGTTCTTGAAACCTTAATTTTTTCTCATAATTATTAAATTTACATTAAGTTTCGGCTGAAGGATAACATACCTATTCATTTAATATTGGAATTCCTCTTCGGAAGCGTTTCTGTATGTTTCATAGAATATTATAAGTTTAAAAAATTTTTTAAATATGATTCTAAATAATCCATAATTGTCGATAAAATTTAGGTAAAGTAATACATTTGTTTTAATTCATGAAGAAATGGAAGTAACCTACTGATATTGTATTTCCCGAAAAGAAGACAAGAATGTTAGTATCTTTATCCTGTATTTTTTGGAGAAACGAAAAGGCGGTTCCTTTCTTCTTCTCTGAAGTATCTGTATCTATAGTAACCGATTTGTATTCAGGGGAGGTCGTTACTTATATCGCGAGTCAAATAAATTTATGTCCTTCCGTTCGACAATCCCCGATGCCAATCGCTGACACGCAGGACCTCTTCCCAGGGACGTTTTGAACAATGAGCCACTCATTTTAAAATCCTGCACCACAAAAAGGTGCTGTTAAAAGATTTTCTAGTAGATACGATCAGGTGACAGATTTACTTTCGAAGAAATGGCATCAACTTTTCTCCTGCAGGAGAAAAAAATAGGAATCGCAGAAGCTAAAAAGATGAATGGGAAGGAATCAACGTCAGTGAAACAAAGAAATCGTACTTTATGACCAATACAGCTATGAAATAGTCCATTTCTGTGGAAAAATCTCCAAATTTCCATAAATGGAAAGAATAGAATCGTTAGCGCTTGTCCATTTATAGAACTTTTAGCAGTCTTTTAGTTTATACCTTGCGAGACCAAAAATTAATTTCATTTTTTTCCGCATGTACCTTTTAAGTTTATTTACCACAGTAATAAATTTTTATAAAGAAGATTTAACAAATATATTTGTCAATTAATTTACTTTAATTCTTCAATGGTACAAAAATATAATTTGTAACTGCTTTCAGAAAATAACGGTTTGATTTCTAACTACTGTCTTATTTATACTTTTTAATAATCAGCTTGCAGATGACTAATTTAATCAATAGTTAAGAATATTTATATTTCTCGGAACGAATTAGAAATTCTAATGAGCCGTAATTTATGATTCATGAAAAAAATAGGGTTAATATACAAAAAATCAAATCATATTGCAACGAAGTACTAATAATGCATTGAAGCGTCTCCAACAGTGAAAAGCTAAATCTTGAACTATTGTAAGCTAATAGTGTCACTAACTGGGGTCCATAGCTTATCAAGGTAATATTTTAAAATTAGTTTAAAAACTGCCATCTTTATGTTTTAAATAAACAGCATTTGTTGTCAACGAGATTCCGAAAGTTTCTGATGCCTTCACATGGAATCTCTTTTGTTTGTATAGCAATTAATGACGATTAATCAACAAACTTTATATCCAATCATCGAAAGTGTGTAGAGAAGCTCTCGTAGATGCTTTTAAAAAAAGTTGATTGATTTAGATAAATTAAAGATCATACAAAAGAAGAGATTTAATGAGATTGTGTCATTTTGACTCGATTAATGATTATTTTATATGCATGGTCACCATTTTAAATGTAATTAACAAAATGAAAAATTAATTAAAGATAGTCGAGAACAGGATTACCTACGATTATAAAACTTATAGAAAATTCGAAAAGAACTATTATTCTATTATTTAATCTGCTCGGGTTTAAAATTCAAGTAAAAAAGAATATACTTAAAACTTTTATCCATCAAAATTGGTTTGGGTTAAATTTAGGAAATTTGTATTGATTAAAGCAAAACCCAAGTTTTCTACAAAAATAATAATCAGATTAAAAAAGGAGCCATCCCCCGCATTTCCTTCTTACACCTTGTGCTGTTACTTCCGGTTATATAACGCAGGCACGTGCCGAACGCACCCCCTCTAGTCTTTCCTTTCTTCCGCAGTCGCCCTCTCAATTTTTTTCTATCGAAGGTCCAATGTTGTGTACTTACTCGCGTGCCTCTACAAAGGTTTCCAGATTTTGGGAAGCTTTTTTTTAATAGAACTACATGTAAAAAAACTTACAGCTTGTGGAAAAATGTACAAACAAAGTGTTTTTCATCTGAACGTACGTCAGGCACGTGACGAAAAATGCAGGAAATGAAGCATCTTGCACTATACATCCTGGGCGGTTATGGATATCAGTGGATCTACCCCTAAAACTTTTAGCTAAATTTTTTAGGATGATATCTGATAGATCAAATGTTGACCAGCTGAGTGAATCCCTTTTTTATATTGGAGGCTGCACTGTAGAAATATGCATGAAAAATCCGTTACGCAATATTATAGGATGACTTGAATGGATTTTTTCTCTAAGCTGAGTGATGTCTGAAAATGTTAAATTTAAATATCTTTCATTTTACAGTAATTTTAGAATTTCATACTTTTTCTAAAGAAAGTAGAAAAGTTATACTATTGTTTGTCAACATTCATTGTTCAGAAGCAAAAAATAATCAATTGGTACAAACTAAAAACACTATATTAATGAATGAATAAATGTTTAATTCAAGTGAAATCATTTAGACATTTTTATTTTATTTTATTCAAGAAGAAAATAAATTAAATGTGCAGAAGATTTTGCAAATTAGCATAATATACTTATGCATCTTTTAAGCAAGGGCCACACTATTATTATTATTATTATTACACAATTAAGCCGTTTCCCTTTCGGGGTAGGCGTGACTCACTCGGTAGGGAGGGGAGTAGTGTGAGGAAGGGGTTATAAAATTTTTAGATTGATATGGAATTCTCGCGTTAATATCCAATATTCTAAAAATCATAAATTCAAACATTTGACACATAATTTAAAAATCACTCTTAATTATAAGAATTTAATAATTTGTATGGAAATACCGGAAATACTTGAAGAGATGAGAATGAAAACTGGAGAAGGTTAAAGACTTAATTTCAACGAGATAAACAAAAAGGTTATAAATATTAATTTTTAAATATATTTTTAATATTTATTGATAAATAGTGTCCTAAATAAATGTAAATTGTTTAGATAAAAGTTTTGAAATATTGTTTCGTATTCAGTTGTCATTCTCCTTTCTTTCTTTTGTTCTCACTCACCAAATTTTGCTCAACCTACTGCCTTATCAGTTCTCCGTGTCTCATCGAAAATATTTGTTCTGCAGCTTACCGAATTTCAGTGAAACTATAGACAAAGCGTTTTTTTAACAAAAATTTTTGTAAACTTAAAATAAATTGTGCAATCACCTTATTAGACTAAAGAATATTTTTAGCTTCTAAGAGAATGGGGATATAGACAGAGATTTTGTCTTCTTGAGGCATAAGTTTTCTTAACATTGAACGTCGATTAAAAGTCCCATTTCCGATTTGATAAAAAAAAAAAACAAAAAACCCTCTTCGATGAAAATGAAGGAAAATTTTTCTTTTCGTTAGAGATAAGCATGTATGTTTTCTTAACTTTAGACAAATTCCCATTTTTATTTAGAAGAAGCAAAAGCAAACAGATTTGTGATTATTAAGTTCCAGATAATCGTAAAAATGCCCCAGAAAGCTTACAATATATATTTACCCTTTTGAAACCACATCCTTCCAATTATACATGAAAATCCACAACTCAAGATTTTCATTAATGTAAATAAAAAATTAATTAAGGAACCTGGAAGTCTGTTCATTTAGAACATGGAAAGTAGGTAGTATGAAGAAAAAGGCAACAAATGAAGTGCTTCATCATATCTGACTCAAAAACTCGCTCCGCCTGTTTGTAGTATAGAAAAAGCCATTCCCTTAAATAAAATTTTCTCATATTCTACAGTCTTCGAAACTTTTTATTAACGTTCAAAGTGTACAAGGATTTTTTCGATATATTATTTTCTGATACATTAAGAAAATTTTATGATTAAAATTTCATTTATAATTTTTTTAACTTATAGTATTTATATTTCTTAAAATTATTGTTATTAAATTTGGGAAATTTATTTTTTTATTTTTCGGGATCTTAGCAAAAAAAGTCTGTTATAAGTGATACCGCGATTTTCAATTTTTATTCTCTCAGAACAGAATACTGTTTATGGAACAAACATTTTTTAATATAATTTAGAATCCTCTTATCTGAGGATTAGGATTTTTATTTCAAAATAAATTGAAAGCTCAATTTTTAGTCACTATCCGAAGCCGAATTTCTTTATTTGTATTAAGAAACCTAATATCTTAGAAATACGTTTCTATTTTCATTTTCATCTAAAAATTGAATTATGTAGATACCATAATCCACACTTGAATCTGCTCATCTTTAGGTTCGTGAAGTGGATACACGATGATAAAATTTAATATAAAACAAGATTTTACAATGTTCTCAAATCTTTTATCAAGTCAATTCACTTTAATTTTTTTATAACAATTTAGGGAATCAAAACCCTTAACTATAGGTATTATATATAGTTTCCTTAACTATAGGTTTTACATATTTTACTTCCTATTCACGATGCCGTCAAATCTTGAAAAGTAGATTACCAAATCTAAGGTTCTGTTTACTATTGTATATTGTACAAAGGCCAATAAACTTAAAAATTGTTTAATGATTTTGTGAGTAGTAGTAATTTCAAAAATGCTATAAAAACTTTATTTTTATGTATATAATTTTTGAGTACCCTAAAATCGTTCAAATTCTTTAAAATCTTTGGAAGCCTCTGAAATATTTGAAAAAATTTCAAATCATTAAGACCCCTCAATTCTTGTGAATAAATTCTTAGGAATTTTATTCAAATTTTATCAAATGTCTTAAAATCGTGTAAAGTTAAATGGAATACTACGATATTCCTTGAAATTCTGCGAAAATTTTATAATTTCTTGTAACTTCCTTGGACTCCTTTAAAACGTCCTAATATCTTTACAATTCCTTTAAATTGATTAAAATCTATTACAATTCGTTGAAAACTTTTAAAATCTCTTAAAAGCTTTGGAAATACTTTAAAGTATTGAAAATATGTTAAAATATTTTAATGTTTTTAAAGCCATTAAACCTTGTAAACAAATTATTTAATAATTTTTAGTAAATCATTATAAAATCTCGTGAAATTCCTAAAATTTACATGTAATCTGATGACCTTCCTTTAAATATATTAAGTCCTATGAAATCATTTGAGGAAAAATTCAATTAAATACCAGGTTGAGGAAATTCAAGATCCTTTACAGTTTCTGAAATTTTCGTAAATATTATAAAATCCATTACAATCCCTTAAAAATTGTTTGGAATTTATCAAAATAAGCTAAACCTCATAATTTTTATAAGTTCTAGGAAATTCTATGAAACCGCATGAAATTGTTTTAAACTATTTAAAATCATTTAAATTCTTGGAAATTCCTTTAAATTTGTTTATTCTTTTGAAAGCTTTTAAAATTTCTGGAAATTTGTTTAAAGCTTTTGAAAATATCTTGGAATTTTTTTTAATACTCTAAGATCTTTAAAGTTCTTTAAAATCTGTTGAAGTTGTTTAAATCATTTTACAATTCTTGGAATCTTTTAAAATAACCTAAAATCTTTAAAACACTTGAAACTTTTTGGAAATACCTTGGAATATTTTCAAGTCTCTTCAAATCTTTAATATCCTTTGAAATTCCTCAGTTCTTGATCCTTAAAAATCCTTCGAAATATTTGGAACGCTTCGAAAAAGCTTGAAATTTTTTCAAATGTATTAGCTTAATCAAAGTTAACTTAAAAAATTTTGAATGATTTTTGCGGTAGTAGTAAATTGAAAATTCGTAAAAAAAACTTTGTATTTACGGATGGTTATGGTTTCGTATTGTTATGGATTGATGGTTATGGATTGTTATGGATTGATGGTTATGGATTGTTATGGACAGAATGATAGAAAAAATCAAAATATGAAATCAATTATACTAAAATGAATTCTTTATAACGATACTATTTTATTGTGAAAATATAAAACGTAAACGTTTCATACATTCATTTCCTATAAGGTGGATTATCAAAAATATTACGTAACGCGTTTTTTCATAAGTAATGCGGGGCCGTTATTCTTACTAAAAAATATAACGCGTTATCTTGTCATTAATGTTTTTTAAACCTAAGAATTATGTATTAAATGATACAATTTTAAAAAGAATTTTACATTATTATTCTGTAAACTGCTTTTATTTTATACTAGTAATTATTTAAATAACAAAATCTACATAGAACTTCCTTTTCTTTTGATAAAACTAGCTTTTAAAAAATGTCATCACTCAAACGAAATATCTTAGCAAAAAGAATGGTTCTTGCTATGCCAAACGATAGTTAAAACAATGTCAGAAAATTAGGAAATGTATATTTTTCTGATCCTGAAAAAAGTTTATGATAAATCCTTTTTTTATGCAGGCAGAAATTTATTCCGTTGAAAACATAATTTTTGAATTTTTCTCGTAAACGATGCAAGATATTATAAAAGAGCAAGAGGCATTATTTATAACCTTTCTGGATGTGAAAAACGTCGCCATATTGTTACTCTTCACAGAAAAAAACTAAGGATAAAGTTTGTTGCAAGCTATTTTTTAGAGGAATACTGTTTTATTCAGACAACTTCGCGTCTTTCAAAATATGTTTGGCCATGAAGAAACAAAGGACAGTGTAACCAATATTTGTGTAAGGTTTATCCTGTGAAGGTAATTTTTGTTGCAACAAATCTTTCATCAGAAATCGATGTAAAGTTTATCTTCTGTTTTTTCTGCGTTGTTAAATCTTGTTAAATACCAGAATTTTAATCAGTTCAAAAACTATAGAATTTTAAAGAAAAAGTTTGTAATATGATGAAAAATAGACGTCGAAACTAAAATATCCGTAATTTCATCCACATTTTGTTCTCAGATCGGAACTACGAGTATATACATTTTTTAAACATTATTTCAAAAATCCCCAAATGGGAAAAAATGCCTATCCTAATTGGACGCAGAAGATATTATTCGATTTTTAAACATTTTAAGTTGTTTTCTGAATGCTTAAAACACCGTTGTCACAATCTTATTACAAATATAATGTACTACAAATACCGTGAACAAGTTTCGTAAAGTAACGTAAATAACTTGCGTTACATTACATTGCATTTCGCCGAAAATTGTAACGCGTTACTGGTGTCGTTACTTTGAAAAATAAGTGACGCGTTATTGTTGTTGTTACTGAAAAATTGTTAAATCTTGGGTAACGCGTTACTCTCAAACACCGCAAAAGCTGTTACGTAATTTATGGATTGCTCCTAATTCGAAAGGACGCTTGTAAATTCTCCTAAATCTCGGAAAGCTCACTGAAGGAGGAAGAAGTTATACGTGAGAAGAATCACAACATAAAGGAAGTATTCC
>JAAAKG020161576.1:0-13518 GCA_010014905.2 Druon quercuslanigerum
CGTAATAAACAGACCCTTTTCTAAGCATAAGCCAACTAATTTATCTCCATTATAGTTTGTTCTTGGATCCCCAAAATAAAGTATTAACGAAATTTGTTGTAGGAAATTTTTTAGAGGGATAAAGTTTTATTCAGATAACTTCGCGTTTTTCAAAACACATGTGTTGTGATGGAAAAACAAGAGAAAGTTTAACCGATATTTGGTGAAAGATTATCCTGTGAAATTAATTTTTATTGCAGCGAATCTTTCATCGGAAATCGATGTAAAGTTTATCTTCTGTTTTTTCTGTGTGGGATGGCTACTGAATTAGTAGCTATTTTTTTTAAAAAAGCTCCCAGCATTAGAGATAACATGTCCATATTCATATTAAAAGATCGATATAACAGGTGTTGACTGACAAGAAAAGTGCTTGACTGATAGAGCACTTTTATCTCTTATTTTTCTTCGGTTTCCTAGAAACCTATAAAATAAACTGCACAAAATGTTAGGGTCATTCAGATATTTTTTGGAGGCTATTTGACCCTCTCTTCGCGAATGACTTGGTCAGGCATGTCAGTCAATGAACATTCTTGTGGGTTCCGACCTACTCGCATGACTTCAAAAATAATTTCACAATATTAAAATGGCTGCTGCTAATGAAACATGAACTGTGTACAATATTTTTTCTTAAGCACAATATTATTCTGAGACACATGACGTAAAATTAATGAAGGCGAGACCATTTCATTTGCATAAAATATGCGCGTGCGACGGAAATATATAGCGCGACACGCGACATTTCGGCACTGCCTCCAAACTATAAACATACGAACCGCGTAATGGGAAATACCAAAGTGACGATTTCAGTTGAGTTGGTCAGCAACTTGCAGATCCTGTTTTATATAATTCGATCCAAAAAGTAATTTTTTTTACTATTATAAAAATGATGCAGAACTAAAGTTATAATTTCTTATAATTAGTCTGTCTAAAGATGATTGTTATATTGAACATTTAAATATGGAGATGAATTAGAGGACATTTGAACCCCACAACTGAAAATAACCTTCTTAAATGCAAATATAGCAACATTAGTCACAAGATTTAGGTCTCTCAGCATACAGAGCATAAGTGCATATGCATATATTCTATATAGGTAGCAAATACTCAGAATGTGACATTCAGCTGATTCATGCCGACACCATAGTCTCGCAACACGCGAGTAATATAAACGCATTATTATGACAATGTACTCGCATGTGAGGTCGAAATGATTTTAAATGCTAGTCATGCGACTCACTAATTAAACTTGCAGGTCTATTGTGTACGTGTAGCGCAAATACTTATATGTTTAAAGTTTTATGAATAACAGATATAAATTAAGATCCTAGATTTTACATATAATGTATTATGATGATTTTGCCAATTTTTTAATTTTAAGGGCGGAAATTTTGCCATTATTCATTTAACATAACCCATTATAAGGTATAACAATTCATTTTTAGTGATTCGTAAGCTAGGCCAGAAACCCTTATAATGACGGTCGGATGTCCGCCCGCACAGTTATTAAGAATTGGATGTTTGCGAACAAATCAGTCAACAAATAATTTTTCTTTCGATTAAGACGTCTCTTTTTTATTGAAGATAGATAAATCCCCCCGCGACCCCCAAACCCGATTCTTAATTTCTGGAAAAATTTGATCTTAACAGCAAATGTACGAAAAATGTTGTTTTCACAAAAAACATTATTTTAACCCGCAAAAATACTGTTCTTTATTTTGAAAACTTAAAATTCGTGAATATGTTTATAAAGTTTGTGTATAATAGTAACAATTCTTAATTATTGTCCAGGTTTTGTTTCTAGGTAACACTTTCGTAATCGATTTCAGCAATTATAGTAAAGAACATAATTTCGAGGAAAATATTTTTATTCGTTAATATATTATTGTTTTTTTTATCAGTATTGAAAAACTACGTATAATGAAGAAATTTGTCTTGTTATACTCCTATGCTGGAAGACGTATTTTCCCCCGATTTTCCTCGGGTTCGCTAAAATTACAGCTCTTGGTTTTTAAAATTGCGACAAAGAATAAAATAAGCTATGCTATGTTCGTTGTTTTTTTGTATCTATGTTTAAAAATAGGTATGATTTTTATCGAGGATAACTCAAATTGCAGTTCTTGTCAGGTAGAATTATCATAAACATTATAAAATTTCCTAGGTTATACTCTTCTGTGTGTGTTTTTTTATACCAGCGGTTAAAGATAGGACGTTATGAAGTGATGAGAAAATAAGCGGAAATTTGTTTTTTCACGGTTTGATATTACTGAAATCCTGTAGCATACGAAAACCTTCCTTCAGGGTTCCACACATACACTAGGGGGCTTACACTTCTTTATGAACTATTTTCAGTCACAAAATTTTTGGCCACGTGCGTTTATAAAAAACTGATTTGCAGACACGACGTCGTTATCTTAAACGACGTAAATGACTTTGAATTATATATTACTATTGTTAATATCTAAAAAAATGTAATTTTATGTATGCATAACGAATAAAGGAAACCAGGAACAATCCGAAGATAAGTCGAGACAAGAGAATTGATTTAAAAATTGAATTTGAAAATTATGATCCAGTTTGAAGCGTAAAATATAGTGGCAGAATAATAGAGGAAATGCGATGACGTGTGATGCCCCGAGTGCAATAATCGGCACTTTATTCATTTTTTTATTCGAGAAAGCGATTCTGCTTTCTTGTTGCCCATCGGCACGTTTTTTTGTGAAAAGACTGACGTTTCACCGTGGAACGAATGTAGGAACCAAGCCTGAAGATACGTTCAGCCCATTTCCTTGGTGCGTCAGATGTAAACCACCCACATAAAAGAGTGTACGCGAGTAAATTGCATATGTAATAAGTGTGACGTATACTACCATATATACGATATTATACATGCATGATAACATCTGCACTTATGTGCATTCAGTTTTTTCAGGATACTAAAATTTATTTAGTCAAAAGAATGACATTCATATCTATATAACTTTTTTTATTTTTTGAAGAAAAATATAGTACATGTTTTGTTGTATGTAGTTTTTATATATTATGTTTGCAGAATTGCGGACTGGAAGCTGTAGGCCAGCAATGCAAAATTAGCATTAGTTCTATAGTAGAGCAGCTGCATTCTGCATACGTACATGGTTTTGCACATGAGTAGAACATGCACTTATGTTATCAGTAGTGGACAGAGCAGTTCATTGTTCCAGCGACACTGGGATGAACGCTTGTTACAACCCGGTTTGGAACTCGAAACTAGGCTTACGGTTTATATAGCTTCTGCTATATCTGCAGCATGGAAAATAAAAGGTTTTTAATGAGTTAATAATACTTTCAATTTTGTAAATTGCATTGCTTTACTTGATATCGACTGTACACTATAGTTGACGCTATCATTATCGTTATCATTATCAAAACTGTTATTGCAGTTACCATGGAGTACTATAATTACAGATTTCTTTCAGATAGGTATAATTACAGTCCACTGCAAACAATATTCTTGTAAAAATAATAACTTAGACATTAAAGACTGTGTACCCTTGCTGACCCAAATACTTCTCATCTCAGCTAAGCAGGTCTAAAAATACTTTCCATAACACTTTGTAACTGCAGATTGAATAACTCTTCCTAGCTTAGAGAGATTGTTAAAACAAGCGTTAAAAGGTTATCCCTAACCGAGGAATATGATTTATGAGTCAATAAAAAAGAAATCCATAAAATAATAATGATAGAGCAATAAGTGCAAGTGGATGTAATTACTTTTGCATAATCGGGACTTAACAACATAGCTTCTACTACATTGGGCACGTAATATGTAAGTGGATATATGAATGCGCGTAGGTACATTGCTACAATACATCGGGTAAGTACTCCTGAAAGATACATAAGAAGTAGGTTCTGCGTGATAGTTCTATGCGCGTGTGCAGAAGAAATAGAAAGAGAATAAGAGTTCAAGACAAGGGAGAAACAGAAGAGGGAGGGGGGGGCAGAAAGACAGTGGATACCGTATATCATATTCTACTATATCCAGAAGCTCAAATGCATTATGTATCGGATTCGTTTCTTCTCGGAACAAATGCAAACCTATCTTCTTCAACAGTCTCTAACATCCATTTGTCCTGACTCATTAGCGTGCTCATCGCTTTAAAATTTCCATCACTTGTAAAGATCAGACTTCATGAATATGAATACAGTGGAACTTCCATAATTCGAACCGTCGGTAATTCGAAGTTTTATTTTGGTCCCTGCCGAAACTCCTATTCTTTCAATGTTAAGAATATTCTAATTGTGTCATTTCGATACTTCGAAGTATTCGATATTTTAAATCAAACTAGATGTCCCGAGAGAGTTTCTGGTCTTCATAATTTGAACTACAAGAACTTTCATTTCATAAAATAAAAAATATGTAACTCCATCTCTAAGATGGTTAAAGGCAATTCAAATAGACAGTTTGGTCTAGTACGTTTTCAAAAGTAGTAGGAAGCAGTAGGAAGTAGGAGTTGACGAACAATTTTATACAAAGACTTTACAAAGTTTAAACAAATTTCATCGAATTCTTGCAGAGATTAGTTATTTAATTTTCAAATTTTGTGGCCACTCATTATGCTTCCTTTTTATTCACGATCTATCCTAACTACTAAAAAATAATAATTTTCAACGACAAACGCTCAAGCCTCAACCCCTTTTTGTTTAAATTTCTTACTTATTCAGCATCGCCAGCTTTACTGACTCTGGCATTTAAACGCAATATTTCAGTAGGACCAGGTGAAAGTCGACGCTTGAAATCGGTTAGAAAAACCGTATTTCTCTGATGTTTTTCGGATCATATCGCTGAATTCGAGAGACTTTAAGCTTTCAGGTGCGTTTTATTAAACAATTTCGAGACTTTTGTTAATGTTTTGCATCCCGCACCTCTTAAATGAGAAACCTTATTTCTAAGTATTCGTTCATATAAGTATATTTAAATAAGGTGGACAATCATCGGGAAGAGGTTAGTCATCGAGAGGTGGCCAATCACTGTACCGATTATCCTAGTATAGCTGTTGACATTGGCAGACAGAAGCTCGTTACCGAGGGATCTGATCATGAGAAGTATGATCGGGACTATGAAAATTGAAGAATGTACTCGGAAACTGTAAAAGGCAGTATTACGATGTAGAGGATTACATTAGGTACTATCATTGTCAACGTCCTCGACTCGGCACTGCAATTGTGATAGCATTGGAAACGACGGAGATGACTTCTCGTGACTACCGGTTTAGCCGGATGAATTGCTGCGCTAGATACGGTAGGAACGATCGATACGCCAACGTATACTTGAGTTTGTACCAAGTCTCGCTCGCCAGTTAGATCGGCTGTTACGCGCGTTCCATTCAACAATAACACATTACCCAATGCATAACTGCCATCCTGATCACGATCCCTTTATTTATGATACAACCCATTTACAATCTACATTTTCACACTTTTATCGTGCCTGGAATTCACTTTCATCTTTAGAGGGTGAAGGCCACGATTACTATATGTTATTCCATCCTACACAAAATTCTATGTCCGCAACCAGCGTTTATCAGAATACAATCACGTCTAAATGGATTCTATCATACGTTTAATACAAATTCCAGGGTATTCGCGGTTTTCAGTCATTTTCTGGGCCATTCAAATTTTCAAATTTAAGCCTTCACAAGTAAATATTTAATAAATTAAGATTTATAAAATAATTTTCAAGAGCATCTAATTTGGAACAACTTTCACTTTTAAATTTTTAGAATTTTATAAAAATTAAACATTTAAAATTGAACAATTTAAAAATAAGTTCCATATTATACTGCGGTTATGAAAAAAATCAGCTCTCAAGTACCAAATTTCCTTAAAGAATACCGGAAAAGTGTCAATTTTGTTTAGCAGCACTTTTTTAGGACAAAAGTACCGGAAAAGTCCCACGAAACTCTTTTTAAATTTTTACAAGTCTTAATTTATTTTTGGGACAATAGTACTACAGACGTCCTACTTTAGCAGTATTTTTGGGAACATAAAGTCCTCTAACAATTGTAAAAATTTCGAAGAAAAAAATATATCTTCGCTAGTACTTGCATCCCTATTCAAAGTTTTTTAAACAAATTACGAAAAGTCGATATTTACTGATTTGTCTCACACTACAATTGTTTGATAGGATATACAACGTTTTGTATCAATTTTAAAACAAATTACAATTACATCAGCATTCAGCACCCTCAATTATGTAGCACCTTTTCATCTGATTTCTCCGAGATGGAACCATATTATTTGATCACTTCAATGGGTTTGTAAGTGTACATGCACCAAACATTATTATCACACAGCCTGCCGGATTAAAGCTCTTTACATAAATGAATTTACTGTCACTTTCTGGTTTCTTCTTAGTTTGAAATTTTTGTTTCATAATTTCCCGGTTCTTCGAGTGTAACGAAAAGCTTTCTCGTAGAAAGACAAAGATATAATAAATTGAAGACTTAAAATACTCGAGTGGCGTTATCGTTTATAGTAGTTTCTTCGATATAACTGTAATTTCTTCGAATCGTATCAAGTAGTCGAGGATCTCTTTATCCGTTCTCGATTCATGCAATAATCTCGTCGTGCATGTTCGCATACGCGTAATCATTACTCAGGTCGTTTTCCGGATTGTTTTTCACCTCCTAAGCTCTAGCACGTTCTCACGCGAAGTAACCTTTTTCGTGGTCAGTGAAAGCTCTGCAAAATACTTGAAATACTATCGACTAGGTGATTTCCCCCAGGTCTGTAGAAAGTAAACCGATGAGATACCAAAAACATTAGAGTATGGTCTTGTTGACTCGACTGATACGAAACCGTTATCAGTTAGAGCCGATATTTACACGCATGTGAACCTGATAGTCTATAGAGTTTCCTCAATGTTTCTCCCGCTTCGTGCGAGTTTATTACTCTCTCGAACCTCTCGGATAAATCGTACTTCGAGCTCCTCGAATCGAAAGTCAATGGACCGGCCGAGACTAGGTCGATTGTAGAAGAAAATTATGAATGGCGAGCGGATAGCAATCATCGATCAGATCAACGTCAGGCGCCAGCTTCCATTAAAATCATGTTATATTAAGGTTCAAATGATAGAGTTACAACACCAGGAAAAGAGTAACAGTCTTTTTAATGATTTTACTCGATCCAAAAATAGGCCATATTTCAATGATTATATGCCTATTAATAATTAATTGGGATGTCTCTGGTGCAGGTTGAAAAATAAATTATTTTAATAACAAAATTAAATAAATAATATAATTATTGTTAAGGTCATAATGTGTTCTAGCTTAGTATCTTAATAAAAAATGTAATTTAAAAAAAATAAGTAATCCTATTTTATCCTTGTTAAAATTTTGTCCTCAGATTTGAGCGTCATTGGTCGGACTCTCTGCAAAAAGCTTAAGCATTTCTAACACATTAGGATTGAGAAATTTGAATTTGACGAATTCTTTAAGAAACAAATCATCTGATCTAACGCTGCAATTTCACTTTATTAACAGATTTCAAGTAGCGAAGTTGATCAAAGCTTTAAATAATGGTCATTGACCGTATCTATAATAATTATACATAGGAAATTGTCAGTAATGTTGAAAATGAATGTTTATTTAATTATAAAATTGATATTGTTTTTGCGTCATTGGCTGGTCATGTCTCTTCGCTGTATGGTTTCATTAACTTTATCTAATTAGCACCTACTGAATAAGAGTTTATTATTTTCTATAGACAATAACATTTGGAAGTTCTGCATATATAAGTTCCGCAATCACTAAAGCATTTTTAAAAACGCCATACTTTTTCTAACAACACTTTCAATCGATCCCAAAATAAGACTTTACAACATTTAGATAATTTCCTTAATCAAATTGTAAATTGGATTGTCAAATCTGCCTTTATATTATATTGAATCCAACAAACAGTTTCTTGGTATGATGCTGATTGTGAGTCCAGCTTAAGCCTCCGGGTTATTGAAGGCAGATTACATTAGGCATTTGTGAGAGGTTTTACCGTTACAAATGCTTCCGTATCAACCACCGATAAGCGACGTCCGGCAAAACAAAAACAATCGTGAAAATCAGTAAATAAAGTCGACCAACAGCCGTGACTACGCATAACTGTCGAATGCGAAATGTAAGTTGGTGTAAGCTTATGCGCATTAAGTCTGTGCAAAAATCTTAATAATAAGCGTATTTACAGGAATATTTAACCAATGAGAGGTAGGTCGCAAATGGCGATAAGGAGGGTAGGAGCAGACGCATAAAGTTATACCATAGCGTCGTTGGCTGCTAGAGATTACAAAGTTACGAGGGCAATCGAGTTTTCTTAGTAGCCGTTCATAAACTAAATTACCGATTCGAGAGGGGTGGGGACAAAAATCTACGCTTGATAACAGCAGTGAAATGGGGCGGGGGGGGGGGGCAGTGGAACTAACGCTACAAACTTAGATAACGTTTAGTACATTTCCTGATAATCGATTTGAACAAAAATTGCGATTGTTGCTTAAATGCGAACAAAATTAATAGCAAACAATAAGAAAATCAAAAAGGCTCAATTAAAATTGGTATCTTTTAGAACACCAAGTAAGGTCATTTAGAGCTTATTTATCTTTTGAGGTTCGTTTTCAGCAAGTGGGGTTAATTTTTATTTCGCCTCTTTTGAAATCAATATTTTTACATGGTAATTTATCCTTTCAGGTTACAAATGCAACTGTTTACTTGAAATATAGTCCATTTTGATTGAGGATTCTACCTATTTTGTTGAAAAATTGTATTCTTTTACTGAATTCAAGTGTTTTTCATTTTAAATTAATTTTTTTTTCAAATAACAACTATTATTTGTTTAGGTTAAAAATTTTAAAATTATGTATAAATTCGTCTTTTTGGCTTGAAAATTCCACAAGTCGGTAGAAAATTAACCGATTTCGTTAAAAATGAACTTTTTGGCTGAAAATTTATATTTTTGAGTATTGATGTTATTTTAGCGACCAGTGTAATTAATTAATTAAATGTTGGTCTTAGATTTTGCCGATTACTGGTCAAATAATTTTCTGTCGAAACGAAAAATATCTTCCTTAGCCCCGGTGTCGTAATTGGTTAACGCTCCACTCCCGAGAATAGTGTCGTTCCCGGTTCATATACGGGCCGAGGCAGATTTTTCTTGTTTCTATAGAAAATTATTTGACCAGCAATCGGCAAAATCTAACATCAGAAACTATTTATTCATATTTGTTATTGTAAATTTAACTGTTTTGTAGATAGTTCGTCATTTTAGTTTTAAAATTCAATAATTTGTTGAAAATCCGTCTTTTTGGGTACAAGATTAATCTTCTTTGTGAAAAGTGAATCTATTTGGTCGAGGAATCGACTATTTTGCTCTATGTCGCCTTTTTTTTGGTCCACTCAACTAGTTAAAAATTCTAATTTTTTTGCTGAAAAAGAATTGTTTAAACTTAAAATTGAATTATTATTTTTTTTTTTGAAAAATTTTCTTTTTGGTTGAAAATTCGACTACCTTTGGTTTAATTTAATATTTTTTGTTTGAAAATTTTACCTTTTAGTTGAAAATCAATAATTTTCTTGATTGAAAATTCATCTATTATGCTACAAAATACATCTTTCTAGGTTGAAAATTAATGCTTTTCTTGGAAATTCAAATGTCTCGAAAAAATTGGTCTTTTTGCTTGCAAATTTAACTAGTTGGTTAGCAGTTTAACTATTTTATTGTAAATTCGACTCGTTTCTTTAAAAGTTTAATTTTGTTGTTAATGCTACTTTTTTAATGAAAAGAACCCTGTTTTAAAAGCATTTTGGGCGTGAAGTCCGATACTTTATTATTTTAAATTATTCTTCATTCATTACTAAAGCTTATAGTTTATGAACGGCCCCTTATATCGACTAATCGAAACTTACTCTGCGGGATAGAAAATAAATAATTGCGAATGTCGAGTGCCCACAATGCGGTAATAACCGTATCTCCACTAGAGGAAAACTTCAAGAATCGTAGAAACGATTCATGCAAACTCTCTCTGGCTTCAAATCAAGATTGAGACAGAGATAGAAATTTTCATAGCGTTCGCACCAGGACTCGATTTGAAGTCAAGGTGAGTGGCAGATAAGGTAAAGCAATTTAGACGCTGAGTGATTCATGAACAAAACTTTCGCCGGGGTGCAAAATAAGCGATGATTGGCGTAACGCTGGACAAATTGTTATTAAATTGCTAACTCAATGACCTAATTAGCGATGACTGATAAGTTAATTAGATGGTTTCAGCAATAATTTTAGGCGTAGTTGAGTTTCAATGATTTATTGAATGAGCTCGTAAATAAGATCTTACGTAAAAATATCGAGATATTTGCACTTTAGAAATAATTGAGTAAAACTATGTACTGCGAGTAATTTATGATTCTTAAATGAGACATTTGTTTTAAATCAAATTGTTATAATAGCATCATGACATTTATTATCAACTTGTATAGTCTCGTAGACAAATAGGGGAAAGATTTGATATTATTTTTCCAAGTAGACAAAAAAGAAACAATCTTCTTGTAAGAAACGTTCTATTTTTAAATAATGTTAAATGTTTTTAAATTATTTCTGTCAATAAAGATTTGTATTAATTGAATAAACTTAGATCGCTGAAAATCCACAAATCCGGCGATATAAAAAAGTCCGGCAAAAAGAATAAACGTTGAATAAACAATTGTATTATGTTCAAAATTATTCTCAAAATCAATCAATTTCAAAATTTTGTATTTTTTATAGATTTAGCAAAGATATGTTTCAACTTCAAAGTTTTGTTTAAATCCTAAATAGTTTAGTATGAAATTGGTAAAATAAACATTGTGAATTTGATATGGTAAGGTTTAAAAATAAATTTGATTTAAAAAGAAAAGTGTAAAAAGGGGAAGTTTTTTGAGAATAGGATGAAAGGGGGGAATAAAAAAAGGATAATAAACCCAGAGAAATATAGGAAAGGCTGTGATCCCTGATAAAATGAACAGCTGCAAGCCTAACAGAAGCGGCTCACCTACCTTTACTTGATTGACAACATCGTCATTCCTTTCATTGCTTTATATATTGTATATGCCCAGGCTCTTCACTTTCCAACAACCTTTGTGTTTGAAAGAGCTCAATTTTAAAGTGTAGAATGTAGATTTTAATTTAAAAATTATAATGTGAATCATTATTTTCCCTCTTTAAAAAAAATAAAATTAATTAAATTTTGTATTTTTTTCCAATAATTGCTTATAAAAATTGTTCCAAAAAATGTCTAAACAAATAATTGTTTATAACAATTATATCTCTTCAGATATGTTATGTTAAAGACATGTGCAGGAAAGAAAAAAAGTAATGCAAGTTTCAGTAGCAAAAGTCTGTCTGGCGGTCCAAGTCTGTTACTACTGAAATTCAATAGAATGCCAAATTGGCGACAGAAAATGAAGGAAAAAAATAAAAGCACACTTTTGGCTACACCTTTTTTAATTAAGGGACAACTACAAATTAATTTACACTTTTCAAAATTTTAAAATATTTTATATAAAATCATACAAATTTTTATGTAAATTTTATTCTCTTAAAATTAAAATTTTTTGATTTGTCATTCTGCGATTTTCATAATCGATGAGGTTTGGAACACTTTGAATTGTAAACTGTTTAACATTAAAAAAAATAATTTTCAGACTACCAATGAAAAACTTATCAATTTTGAAAGTTAAAAAAATAAACAATTATCATTTTGGGCGTTTTCATATACTGCAATATTTATCATTTCAATTTAAAACAAAGCGTCCAGTAGAACCAAAATTGTTCGTTTTAAATTGTTTATTTGACAAACTTTATATGGATTCTTACGTTCTATTTTCAATTTTAGTTAAAAGCTGATATTTATTATCCAATCTTAATGAGCAATGTCTGACTTTATTCTTTAAAAGATTCTTAGCAAATCCAAAAGTGTTAAAAGTCGAAAAGTAAAATATTATTCGGGAGACACTCTAAAAGTTTTATATTTACCCCAAAAAAATCTAAAACAAGCAATTAAAAATTTGTAAAAATTACATTTCTAATCTATTTTATTATCCCGTTATGTTAAAAGCACGTATACTAACGTATTGAAAGGTGCTGATTACGAATACAACCTCGAAAATATTGGGAAATTACATGTTCAAGGTCAATTAAAAATTTCAATTCAATTCAACAATTTCAAACTAAACTATTTTTCTCCAAATCACACTTGGATTTATCCTTAAAAATTCGCAGGAAATAAGATTCACAGAAAAAAAGAAATACTTTTTTGTTACGGGTAATATACACGTACGAAAGAATAAACAAGAAAGTTGGCGTGGTGATCATGCCCAGGATGCTAAGTAAATGTTACCACGTGAGAGTAATTTTTGTTGTAGGTACCGATTACTTCGACTTCGGGATAAAGATTACACTTAATTATTTGTCTATTTACGTAAGTTTTATCCATTGTTAAAGAAATTCCTCAATTTTGAAATGAACTGTGCGTAAGTTGGCGTTTAATTCTAGGTGTAATATCTACAGCAATATGAAGTTGAATGAAAATCGTTCCTATAATATAAATTCATTTTGAAATCGTTTTAAAGGTCAAAGTGTAAAATGACCTGAGCTTAGTTCTGGCTATGGGCGGGTTTTGTTGAACAGCTCATCATTTAATTTGTAGGTTCCATACCAAGCAATGAAAAGATAATTGAGCACACATGTTCGACCAACTGCAGCAGTCGGACTTCACCGTCAGTTTAGTATATGTCTTTACTCTTTATGTGTTCGTAGATTACTCCCCTCGTGAACATATAGCAATATAGCAATATAGCATAGGCAAGTCCGTGCCCGAGACGAAGTGGAGTGAGAGATAAAGGCAATACAGCGTGGAATGGAATTGGAGGGCGGAGTAGAAAGACAATACTTGTTATGCATTGTTCAACGGGGCGTGTGTGTTCAATACTCGACTTGCTAGCTAGAAGACTCGTGGCTGCTTGTTGGTATGAACATTGAACATGCGTCGGTGCGTTTGCTGCACTGAGCATTTGAATCGTAACGAACGGTACTCTCTCGGTATTGTCCAGCTTCTTTGTCGCTTCCCTTTCAACAAAGGAGAAAAATAAAAACAATCCAAGTGTGTCGACTATCATTTCCTAGACTTTTCTGCACACGCTTCAAGGATACAAACAGAAAATTTCTCAGAAATAGGGTAAAGACATCAGTAGTGAGCCCCTTAAGATTAGGATCACATTGAAAGCTCAATAATGAAGTCAATGTCACTGTGAACAAAGATGAAAAGCATTTATCTGCATTCTAAGATTTTACTCCTTATTCACCTATTTGAAATTTATTGAACGCACAGCGGAAATTGTTCAATGTATATTGAGAAGTAAAGGTGCAAAATCTTCAGAAGTGAGCCACTTAAGTTTAGGATTATAGTACATTGAAAGCTGTACAAAA
>JAAAKG020161576.1:13618-29184 GCA_010014905.2 Druon quercuslanigerum
CAGAAAAAATTGTTCAATGTATACTGAGAAGTAAAGGTGCAAAATCTTCAGAAGTGAGCCACTTAAGTTTAGGATTATAGTACATTGAAAGCTGTACAAAAAGTCATTGTTACAGTGAACAAAGATGAAGAACATTTATCTGCATTCTAAGACTTTTCTCCTTCTTATTGACCTATTTAAAATTTATTGAAAGCGCAGAAAAAATTGTTCAATGTATACTGAGAAGTAAAGGTGCAAAATCTTCAGAAGTGAGCCACTTAAGTTTAGGATTACATTGAAAGCTGTATAAAAAGTCATTGTTACAGTGAACAAAGATGAAAAACATTTATCTGCATTCTAAGATTTTTTTCCTTCTTATTCACCTATTTAAAATTTATTGAAAGCGCAGAGAAAATTGTTCAATGTTTACTGAAAAGTAAAGGTACAATATCTTCAAAAGGCAACCACATAACTTTTACTATTAGCTACCATTTTTTGTATATTTAACCTAAAATATCTATAATAAAGGCAGATATATACTATTGAAGAATATTCTACTAATACTATCATTAACTTATGAAGAAAAATATTGTCTATGAGCAAGAATCCATGAGGAAGTTGAAATTCTCGCGACTTATATTCAGTAACTCAAAAAATCCCCTAGTACCAAAGATTACTAAAATAGATTCATTTTTTTTAAAGTTTAATTTCGGGCCGCTATATTCTACCCATCATTTGAAATGTTTCAGCTTTCACGATAAATTCGTATTTAGCCACCCAGAAAACGTCCCAGTACTGAAGTTTATAGAAATCCGCTAATTTGTGGAGAATTTTTCGAAACGAATACAGGGGGTCAAAAACATGTTAGTAGCAAGCTTTAACTAAATGAAAATGCATGTCCTAAAACAATTTCCAAAGGCTTGAACCTCACTGAAAAAACAACTTTGCCAACTATTTGATTAGCATAAAAAGTCCATAGAGAATTGTATTACTAAAAATTTACTGTACCTAAGAAAAGCTATTTGTTTTTTATTATGCGGAGCTTGATTAAAACGATCATTTTTCGTTCTTTTTCCTAATTGTAAATGGACAAATACAAATTGTATGCCGTTCCAAATATTATTGGTTAAATGTTAAACATGACTTAAGAATAGCAATGATTAATATTAACAATAACCTTCCAATGCCTGCCATTATTTTCTGAGAAAAGGAAAGAGTAAGGTCAGATAAAAGGAGTATAAGTAACTATCATGTGAAATGATGGACGTGTAATTATGAACTGTGATTCCGTTGTTTATCATTTCCATGAAAATATCTCTCTAATCTCAGCTTTAAAAGATAGAAAGTGCATTAAGTATATGCAATAAAAAAAGTTTAGGATTTATCACCACCATAAAATACAAATAAATATGAATTAATCTTCGAACATTGAACAAATACTGAATATCAATCATTTTGCATGCTTATTCATCAATCCAATGAGAATCTATCAATTCTCCTTACACCCAGAAACAAGTTCTTATTGAATTTAAAAAACACATTTACTTTACTAGTTTTTTTAAGTTCAACATATAATTAATTCATATTAAAAAAAAATTTATTTGATTTTAATAAATGTCGTCACAAAGTTCTTTCCATTTAAAGAAATTATTTGTTTAAATGAGTTGTTTGATTAAAAAAAAAATTATTTTACTTCATATATTGGATTCAAGGAAAATGTATATTTATTTTAAACAAACCTGTTTTTTTTCAACCAAAACGGTTATTTCCTTTATAGAAATGTAACGGTCAAATTAAAAATGATATTTCTTTAATTTACGGAAGTTTTTCATTTGAAACGATAAAACATTTTTTAAGTCAATGAAATATTTGGTTTGAAGAAACGAAATATTTCTTTAATTTAAAGAAATTTTTCGTTATCAATATTATCAATACTAGAATTTCTTTGATTCAACCAAATTTTTTTTAGATTAAAGACTTAATGCTAATTAAATTCCTCATTCAGGGATAATATGTATTTTAATAAAAATGAAAGTAAACATGTTTTCAAACTAGCATCTTCAAGTGAGACTATAGTGATACTTTCATGCCATTTTTTTTTTTTTAACAATACCCTTTACGATGCAAGAAATTGCGCAGCAGTATTCATTTAACATGTTTATAAATAATCAATATAGGTTGATATATCTATCAGCCAAATGTATACGCAAATCAATCCGAGATAAAGGAACCGGATTAGAGCAATTGTAATCAATCGATCAATATAAGTAAATCAATTAAATCTTATCATCCTAAATCAAACCTGGCGAAGTTTCTCTATAAGAGCATGGAAATCAGAATCAGAATCACAGTCAGAGTTTTGTTTTACAAAGATGAAGAATCTTCTACGAACAGTTATTATACTTTTCATCATAACCTATGGCAAGTTTTTTTTCTCACAATTATTTTCTTAATTCACTACAATTAAGGGAATTATAACCAAAAAAACTACTATTACAGTTAAATCGAACGACAGAGAGTTTTCTATACCGAATTTCGAGCAGGAAGTTGAACTATTTAAAGGAAAAAAAGTATTTTTTCCTGATGAACGTGGAAAGCCAGTGCTAGCAAAATTAGAAATGCCTAAATCATTGCCCAGAATAAAGGACATGAATAAGGAAATAACTTTCAGATTGTACACTAAAGAAACCGGTGACAACTACCAAATTTTAGAAATCAACGACGTGAAGAGATTAGCCAAAAGTAGTTTCGATCCTAAAAGACCGACAAGGTTTTTTTCACATGGGTGGCAAACTGATATCGATGGTCGAAAGTCGCCAGGCAAATATCTTCGAAATGGTAAAGTTTGACCTTCAAAAATATACCTAATTTAATAAAACTGTCCAGATAAACATTGCATTAAATCAATGAATGCAATCGAAATGTTTGTGAATTTGCAGCTTTTTTAGAAAATGAAGATTGTAATATTATCATACTTAAGTGGACTCGAATGTCTCTTGGACCTTACACAGTAATTAGAATTTACATGCAAAAAATGGGGCAACATGTGGCTTCGATGATTGATTTTCTAGAAACTCAGGGGATGAACCTGAATAATACATCTCTTATCGGTCTTTCTCTTGGTGCACACGTAATGGGAGTAGCCGGCTATCGAACTAAAAACAAAGTAAATTATGTCCTAGGTGAGTGGAAATCTTGTCATAAAATAAAAAATTATTTTGAGCGCAGTAGATAATTACATTTCCTCGTGATGAGAGAATTCAATTACGGATAAGGATCAATGCTTCCTTTATTGATAATACAAAAATATCATTTGCAGGCAGTTTGTATCTTCAAGATGTGATTACAAACATTTTTGCTGATGATAAATTATATTTTAATAGAGAACATTCATGTTTGTTTACACACTTTATCAATATTTCAGGGTTGGATCCCGCCTGGCCACTTTATGCATTCTGTGGTCCCGAATCTCGAATCTCAAAATATTCGGGTACCCACGTGGAAATTATACATACGAATGGTGGTTTTTTGGGACATCCAGCAGCCCTGGGTCATTATGATTTCTACCCCAATGGAGGAGGCCGCACACAACCTGGTTGTATTTTAGACATAATTGGTCTTTGTTCACATAATAGAGCTTTAATTTTGTTTATTGAATCTCTATCATCATCAAACGGCTTTTACGGAATGCAATGTGATTCTTATAAACATTTTCAATCCGGACGGTGTAGCGGTCACGTAGAGATTATGGGTGGTACTGAACCTGCACTTAAGAAAAAAGGAATATATTATTTAGATACAAATTATAAGCCTCCCTTTGGCATTGGAAAAATTTCGGCTAAAATTAAAAAATGTGCTTTTGCTTCTTGCAATTGAAATGTAGAGATAAATAATATCTGTAAAGTTGTGCTTAATTAATTTAAGTTACGTAGCTTTTCTAATTCAGTTCATATTTTGTTTGATAAAGGAGTGAACTAGTCCACACAATTTCAAGTTAGGCTATCGACAAAGATTTTTCGATTAGATTAATTTGTATGAGGGCAATGATCATATTTCATAATCGATTAGATGAAAGAAAAATTGCTCAACTTCACATCCGGTGATTTTATTGTGAACTTTTATACTTTATTACCGCAAAGGCGAATAATACATCTCGTATCTCAATAAAAGTTCTGTACAGAATGGATGAAAGGGAGGCATGAAAAATGAATTATCCACGGAAATTTCGTTAAAGGTAAATTAATGGTTCTATTGATACAATATTAAACTGAGAATAATACCATTATTTGATTATAAAAGCTTAAAAAGTTAAAACTTTTTTATTTCTATAAATTGATTGGTGCGCATCAGTTTTACGTTATCATGACACTTCAGACAGGAAATTTTTTAATTCAACTCAGATATTACTACGCTATCTAACGCAATGAAAATAATAATTATACCTTGAAGAATATTTGTTTGTAAAGCCAATACCCAGGAAATAAAAGATGATTTCCTCGTGACATGAAGCATATATTCTTGGATTAATGGAGTTGAGCAATGGATATGATCTGTCGGAAGAGATCCTTAATCTTAACTTATCGACTTTTTTTTTATTTCAAGAATTTATTTATAAGCGCGAAACGAATCGAGATCATCATCAGAGTTCCGGTCAACAAACATGAAGTGCATTGTTTTGGTCATTCCAGTTTCCTTTTTACTCGTTTCCGGTAAGATTTCTCTATTTTCGTTGAAGAAAATATGATTTATTTAAATTAACTAATAATGTATTAATTAATAATGTGTTTTGTGCAGTTCAATCTAGAACATCAGGATATTATATCCCAAATTTCGAGCAAGAAGTCGCATTATTTGATGGCACAGAATTATGGTTTCTGGACGATAATGAAAATCCGGTACGGGCCACCTTGGATCCAGTTTCAGTAATACAATTATTGTCTGACATGAGTCAAGTGGTGACGTTTAGGCTTTATACGAGAAAAACTGGGGAAAAATATGAGATTCTACATATTGGTGATGAGGAAGCTTTAGTCAAGAGCCAATTTGATCCAAAAAAACCGACGCGATTCTTCGCACATGGATGGTATGATAGCAGTGATGGGAAAACCAGCGTAAAAGTTCGCGACGGTAATATTATTATTGATTAACGTACAATATACTAGCAACATTACTTTAAAAAAATTACTTTAAAAATTAATATAGATGCAAAAATAACATAGATACAATCTGAAATTGCACAATTTTCAAACCTTCCAAATAAATAATTTTTTATTTGGAGACATTGGGTTTGAAATATTCAATTTAGAATATTTCTAGCTTAAAGATAAAGATAATTTTGAATGGCTAATTCTAATCTTGTTAATTATTTCAATTTGTTTCAATTTTGTATGCATTTAATTTTTCACTTTCAATATTAATGGCTTTAAATTTAATAGTTTCGAAGGTTTCTCATTTGTTTATTTAAAAATTGCTCAATGTTAGAAAGGCTTTCTATTTCCCAAATTTTTTAATTTTTAAAGCTTTTGCAGGGCTTGCAATTCCAAATCTACTCAAATTATGTTAGAATTTTTTTAACTTAGAATTGTTAAGATTAGGAAGAGATCAATTTAAAATCATTTAATTTTTTATTTTAAACATTTTAAAAAGAATCTATCCAATCTGACTGTTATACTTTTCAATTCAGTTTTCAATACCTAATATTTAATACTATTTAGTTTTTAGGACTATAAGATTAATAAATAATAATAAATTTTATATTCCTGGGAAGTATGTTTAAAAGTCCGGAAATAAAATCATGATATCTTTTTTCAAATTTAAGTAGATAATTTGAATGATGTTATTAAATTTTTGTGTAAAACCTTTTTTGTACAACTACTGGATTTGAATAAATTGTGAAAATGTCAATTTAAAAAAACAGTTTCGTTTTTGCTATAGAAATAAAAAAATATTTTGTTTAACTCAATAAAGCTCTTATTGAAGCAATAAAACTTTAGTTGAAACAACAAACAGTACATTTAAAAAAATTAAGCTTCTGTTAAAATAATCCATATTTTTTAAGACAAAAAAACTATTTTGTTGCTTCTGGATCAAACCAATCATTTTATTGTCCCGATCAAACATTTTTAAGGGGGCACTGAGAAAAATGTTCGTACAAAAAATATTCTATTGTTGGTAAATAAAATTTGAGTTCGGGCAACAAAACATTTTTCATTGCTAACAAAAGTTTCCTTGAACCAATAAAAATATTGTATTCTATGAAGGAATGAATGAATCATGAAGATTATTTAATATTAATTAATTTGTAGTGTATAACGTTTTCATCACTACCAAGAAATGCGAATCTCATATAAAGTGTGAAACACAAATTTGCCATTCAATATTTTTGCACACAACTTTCACAATTTTTCTTTCATTGAAGGATTAAAAAAAAGTTAAAAAGAATAAATTTGGAATTCAATGTATGGCACTATAGTAAAATGTTCTTAAATTGAAAAGTTATTTTAAATCTCTGTTCACAGCTCATTTCAAACGTGAAGACTGTAATGTAATTTTAATTGACTGGCCTCGAATAGCAGTAGGACTCTACACAGTAGTAAGGATTTATATGCCATTGCTGGGAGAGTATGTGGCCTCAATGATTGATTTTCTGGCAGATCATGGAATGAATTTGAACACCACAACTTTAATCGGTCATTCACTCGGCGCCCATCTTGTAGGACTTGCTGGTTATAAAGCAAAAAGCAAAGTGAACTACGCTGTCGGTACGTAAAAATGCAAAAATATTTAGTGAATTCGAGAATAATTTTTTAAAACTCGAAAAATATTTCTAAAAACTAAAAAATGAGTTTAATACGTGATACGCTAAGAGGGGGGGGGGGAGGTCTGCCGAAGTATAATTCTGGAAAAAGTGGAAAAAGTATCACGCAGGGGGTGGGGGTCAGAAAATCCTGAAAAATGTATGCCTGTTTTGTTTTGAAACATTTGAATATCTTTTTTACACAAACAAAATTATTTGGCTGCAATATTCAATGAAGTTAGCCACAAAAAGGATCATTTTCGCTGTAAAAAGATTTACTCTGAGACAAATAAAATTTCTTTTAAGCTTGAATTTAATAGGAAATTCTGCTAGTGTCAAGAAGACCTTCTAGCACAAGAGGAAATTTCTCTGAGCGAATAAAAGGTAGTGGCATAAAATAGCAAATAATTTTGCATTTCAAGGGGGAGTTTATCTTTGATCTAAATGTGCTCATTATCAACCTCAATAAATCATTAATTCACTGTCAATGTGAACAAAACTCGCTTGTAAGGTTACTCAAGATCAGCTGATGTCAAAGATATAATCTCGTAGTCAAATTGCGCTTCTCTAAAAAATTGCAATCGTTAGTTTTATTTTATTCTCTTGATTTCAACTTTTATTTAACTTGTTGAAGTGATAACTTCTTTTGGCACGGTGTAAATTCGCAAAACTTGTTAACGGTAACGGTGACGCTTACAGGGTAACGCTTCCTTTCCTCTATCTCTCCTTCGCTTCTATCCCTGTCTGACACTTTCAATCCCACTCCCTCTCTTTCTTTCCTTCGCTTCTTCCACTTTTCTCCCTCTCGCCTCTCTCTCTCCCTCTCACCCTCTTTTTCTCCATCCTTCGATTTTACACTCGCACTGAGACTCTGACAGTATTAGCAGTGTATAACGGTATGCGCTCATATATACAGCAGTGTATAGCGACATTCGATCTTCTTGAAGATCGTAGACGTTCGTAGACGTGCTTTTTAATACAATTACTTATTTCCAAATCGTCTAATTACTTCGATTAATATTTCAACTATTTTTATGTTGAAAGAGTTCAAAGGAAAACCACTTTAACTTATATCATAAGAACGACTCAGGGAGAAAGATTACATACAGTTTATAAATAGTGCGGAATTTTATATATAATATTCATTTGTTTTACACAAAAAATGTATAGAACAAATAAATATTATGTATAAAACTTCACACTATATATAAACTATGTATAATATTATCGCCTGGAGATAGCTCGCGTATTTTTTAAATTTAAATTTATATGTTCAGGGCTCGATCCTGCTTGGCCGCTTTATGCATTCTGCAACACCGATTGCCGGATAACATTTGAATCCGCCAAAATTGTCGAAATCATCCATACCAATGGCGGTTTGCTAGGAAATCCGTTTGCCATCGGTGATGTGGACTTTTACCCCAATGGAGGAGGATTGGCTCAACCTGGATGCGCTTTCGATATATTCGGCTCATGTGCTCATAGACGATCAGTTGAACTTTATGTAGAATCAATTCTGACAAAAACTGGATTCTATGGGATTGAATGCACTTCTGAAAGATTGGATGAATGTGATGGTCGATTAGAAACCATGGGCGGCATTGATCCGATTTCCAAGCACGCAGGAATATACTATTTAAAAACGAGAAACAAAAAACCATTTGCACTGGGTAATATATATAGTGAATGAAATAGATTATAAGTCACGAAATTATGATGAGATAACAAAATTTCTTTATCGTAAGGAAATATCTTGAAACATTTTTCACTCATCGAAATAACAAAGACTGATCTTTCAATATAAAAGTATGAGACATAAATCCTTATACAATAAGATACAAATACAGTGCCTTGCCATATAAGTAAGTACTTTGAGCTTTCTGATGTTTTTAAACTCCTAATTCGATAGATTTGCTACATTCGCCAGACGGTTTAGCTAGAACATTTGGAACTTCATGAAACAAAAGTCAGTAAGCATGAACCTACGACAAAGTAAGAGCTAATACGGATACTTAATCACATTTGGAAACAATACCAAAAGATAAAGCGAAAAGTTGAACACTGTTTGAGTACTATTACTCGTCGCATTGAAGCTCTATTATCTGCTAAAGATTCCTATATGAAAAACTGATTATTAGGACAAAGCTAATAAAAAAAAATTTTTGATCATTTTAAATAAAATACCCATTGATATTGAGATATTTTTGGTAAAATCTTCAAGAAATATATCATGGAGGATGAATTTGATTCCAAAAATAATTACCTACATTCAACTCCAGCATTCTTACAATGAAAAGCGACTTTTAAATAGAATCATAATTTCGTATGTTCACCTTTGCCAGATAATAAAGCATCAATACGACAAGGCATACTGTTCATACAGTTTTCAATTTTAATATCTTCTAGATGGGATTCATACCTTGTGATTTTCCCGATCGTTCATGAACGGTGACTTTTTTCGACCTAAAAACGTGCTAAATCGTCTGGCGAATCTGGAAAATCTATCGAATTAGGAGATTAAAAACAGTAGAACGTTTAACGTACTTACAATAAATGACAAAAATAATGTGAAAATTTTAATTTTTTAGCTTGGATCTAATAATATGGCAAGGCACTGTAAAATACGGAATTACGTATAATTTATTTAAATTTCGATAATAAAAACTTTAATGGAGGAAGGTCGTGCTAAAATACATGAAGGTGTAAGATTTATATTCTGTACCATATTTCTCGCAAAGCGTATGTCACCTGTAACGGATGTACCTCTAGAACAATTATACACATACAGTCAAGTAGACTAACTATATTGTACTTTCCGCTTAATTTCAGTTCTAGATGTAGAATAAGTATCTTTCAATGATTAGATTAATTTGTTACATTCTGTTTCGTGAATTTCACAGTCTATTAGATGAGGGGAGCTCATTCAAGCCCACATCCGTGCTTTTCATTGTCTCCTATATACATACTTTATTCTCAAGAATAATATAGATGATACATGTTAACAATAAAAATACAGTGCAGAAAAAATAGTACATTTATCGTGAAAATTAAATAAATATTTTAATCAACGAAAAAATTATATTTAACATATTATAGTATGAACTTAGGAGATTTCTCGTACTCGTCCGAAAAATTCCTCAGAACAAGGAACGCAGAAGGATATTATTATATCGATTATCATATTTTAAATTTCACTGTATGCCAGGCTTTTATAGCTCAAAATGTTTATATAGAAATGTTATATTAAAGTTTATTATTGCAACTAATTTCTAAAGAAATACTGAAGTTTATTTGAGCAAAAAACAGTTTATATTAAAATTACTTGGATTTTTGTGATTTAGAAAAAACTGAAATTCTTATTTAATCGTAATGATCAAGGAATGATTTTACTCGTGAAATGATTGTATTTTTAGAACTAACTTTGGTTGGTGTTTATTCAAATTAAGATATTTGCTGTTTGTTTAGATTATTTTAATTTTAATAAAAACTGCACAAAGAGAATGATAAAAATAGAATCATTCCTGAAGTAAAATTAGTCTTTGATCATTATGATGGAATAAGAATTTCAGTTTTTCTACAACGAAAGTATAATCACAAAAATCCAAATAATTTTTATCTAAACTATTTAAACAAATAATAGAAGCAAATAATAAGAAGAATATAACTTTATAATTCTTTAATATAATAATATAAATAAACTCCAAACGGACTTGGAAAGAATCTTTCAAGAAATAAAACTTATAGACCTTGATTATATCGAGTCAATAAGAAGTGCTGATTTTCAACATCGAAGGTAAAAACAGAAAAATTCGGGTAAATTTTGTTAAATTATCAATTTTAACCTAAAATATTCTGTTTTAAAATACCCTTAGATTTTTCCATTTAAATTAGCAACAATTAAACATGGACCTCTTCGTATTTTGCAAAAAATTAAAAAGGTTTTATGAATTTTGAGCTTACACACTGTGTACATCGTGAATGTTCAATCTGGGAAGATTTAAATTTCTAAATTATTCAGTTTCAAATGCCTAATTAAAAAATTATCCTTTCATTTTTTTAATTTAACTTTAAAAAGAGGGAATTTAAATGTTTCCATTAAAACAATGTATTTATCAAGACTTAAGTTTCGATTGTTCAATTATATAAATTTGAAAATATACAGATTTCTATGCTTATTTCAAGATACGCAAGAGTACTTTTTGATCAATGAAATTAAATTTTGATCAATTCAATTTGTAAATTTAAAATTTAACTCTTAGTATTAAGAATAAAAAAGAGGCGTTCGAAAATGAAACATTTCAGTTGAGAAATTTTAAAATTAAAAGGTTTTTAAGCAGTAAAAAAAATGTAAATATCATTAAAAATTGAGAATTTCAATTTTGAAAGGTTTTGAATTTAAGATTTTGAATTCAGAATGTTAAAAATTATTTAATCTCAAATTTAAATCTTTAAATCTTTTTTCATCAACTTTCAAACTAAAAGTTTTGCCAATTTAAGAGTCAAAGCGTTTAAATACTGAATAAATAAAACTTTTGAATGCTTGACTTGACCACGTTTTTTCTCAGAAAATTCTGGTAAGGTGAAAAAAATCATAAACAATAAATTCATTTGTGATTTAGCAAAGATCTTAGCTGCACGTAAAAAGTTTTAAAATTTTAAAAGCCTTAAAAAATACATTTTTCAACTTTGACAATCGAAATAAAATGCATGACGAGAATACATTGACCAAGAGCCCTTTTTATCCCAAACGGACAAGCCTATATTTATCATGCACGATTGGAGCACTATCAATAATAGCCCAGTCCATACACTCAATCAACGCTGAGTTCGCAAAATTATACTGTGAAAAATTCGATATAAAATGCACTACAATACATTGATAAAGTCGTTGGAAAATTCCACATTTTGCAGAATACATTTTAATTCATCTTGCTGTTTGTAATGCAAAATAATATAAGGCTATCAATTCCGAACAACTACGAATTACAATTTTTCTTTTTTTTTAATGAGGAAATGAGACTCACAGTTTAGACCAGGTTCAGTTTAGTGCAGGTGTCAAATGCTGCTTAACCCAAACAGACTGTTGATTCATATTTTGTACAAAATTGCAAGTTCACTCATGGAAAAAGTCGTCTTGTAATAAAAGCATATTCCTCTTGTCTGTTTTGTTTTGAACCACGTGTATATCTATTTCATAAAATTTTCTTGGAAATTAGGCGAAGTTTCTCGCATAAGGATAATTTTTCCTCCAAAAAGATTTATTTCTATTTGCAATCATTGTATCAGAAGATTCATATTTTTGGCATAAGAGGACATTTATGTAAGTGTTAAAGAACGGAAAAAAAGAAAATTTTTATTTTATTTTAATTTAATTTAATTAAAATTTTCATTTTATTTGAAACGACAATGAAAAATGTTATATTACTTGTGTCACTACTGGCTATGCTATCAAGTGGTAAGTTTCTTCCACTTGTTTTTTATTATATATTTTTTATCATTTTCGATATCATTACTATTACATCATATTTTTAAATATATCGATAGAAAATTGTTCAGCTGAATTCAGTTTAAAAAAACCGAACTTCCTAAGAAGCATTAAGAATGTAAAAGACTTGGCAAAAGAAATACTACAATTTGGTAGGCAAGTACTGTATTTCCAAAATTATTTAAATCAACGAATTGAAACAAGACTATCTATGCCTAACGAAACATTATTAACAACTAATGACGATATGAACGAAACTGAATCATTCAGGCTCTATACTTCTGAAATTAAGGACAACTGCGAAGCCTTGAAAATAAATGATAGTGATATACTGGCAAACAGCCATTTTCACAAAAAACGTCCTACTTGATTTATAACACATGGTTATCTTAATTCTGCCGATGGACCATCCTGCACATTAATTCGAGACAGTTGGTGATTTTAAATCAATATTTTATTGTGACATCAGCATATTCTAATATTCAATTGTAACATTCTTACAGCTTATGTAAACAATAACTGTAATGTTACGTCAGAGCTCGACCTTACGTTAAGCCAATCGGAGATTATATCAGCTCAATGATAAACTTTTTAGAAAATAATGGAATGCACGCAAATATGACTACTCTCGTAGGTCATTCCCTCGGTGCGCATATTATGGGCCTGGCTGGTCGAGGCGCCAGACAAAAAGTAAATTACACCATAGGTGGGTCCTAAATTTAAAGAATAATTTATAATATTTTATAATTTATCATTATTACTTCATGTATTCAATATTTTGGGATTGGATCCTGCCTTGCTACTTTTCCAGCTAATCGGTTCAAACCAACGAATTTCATCTAACGATGCCAAATTTGCGGAAAGTATTTATACCAACGCTGGTTTATTGGGCCATTTAGAACGTCTCAGAAATTTTGATTTTTATCCTAATGGAGGAGCATTTCAACCAGGTTGTTCTAAAGACTTGATAGAATCATCCTGCATTCATGCTAGATCCTATACGAATACTTTGTTGAATCACTTCAAATTCTGACAATTGTGGAAATTGCGACTCAGTCAAGGGTGGTATTGAAAATGTTCCACAATACAATAGAAGTTATTATCTAACCACAAATTCATCAGCATCCTTCTCTTTGGGAAAGAAGTATGAAAACCCAGATTGTACGAGTGGAATTTTTGGCTTCATACAAAAATTAATCAGTTCCTTTATTAGTTCTGGATATTCTTGCTAATTTTAAATTTTCTCGATTTATTTAAAATAACATTTTAAGCTTAGGATCCGTTTCAAAAAAAAAATTAATAAATAAATGAACGTAAAGCATGCAGGGGAGGGGAAGGTACCTCTAGCATTATGCCAATTATGCTAAAGTATCATAAACTTTCTATAGAAAAATCGTTATACAGGGATTAGAAGTATTTCACATAATGAGCTGTATAATATGGAGCGCATCAAACCTAAATAAAAACGATAATACGTAAATAATGAACTGGTTTTAAATGAAATTGTTATTATATTGCAAAAGAAACGTAAATTGATTTCTTGGAGTAAATCAATCGAGTGCATTCTACATACATGAAACGCATAAGATTTAAATAAAAAAGACAATATACGTAAGAATTTTTAAGCAGTTTCAGATCAATTGATTTAATTTCCTTTTTTTATTATTTGTGAAACTGTGTTAAAATAAGTGGCAAATCTGGAAAAAGATTAATATTCGCCATAGGAAAATTTATAAATCCGTGGAAGGGACACAGGAAGAATGTATTTCCTATTGTGTTCTGTATAGACTTCATACCCTTTTCTAGGGATTATAGAGACTTTCTTTTCATATATAAGTACAATTATATTTAATCGTTTATTATTTTATTGCAATTAACTTAGTAAATTCACAGTTTAATATTCAAAATAGTCATTCTTTAAATAGTCCTACGATATCCTGGCTTGCTATTGTCTTATTGTAAAAAGAAATATTATGATACCAAATTTAACAACCGAAAGTTTCTCCATCTAGCCGAAAGTATAAGGGTTTCGACTTTAGACCCGGGTATACAAAACCCTACAAAGAAAATATTTTTATATTTATCCTAAAATATACTCTTACCCTGGAGAAGTGACGTAAAAACGATCTACCTTCCTGGAATCCAATATACTACGAATTTTTTAGACCTTAAGGCATTAAGCTACCCAACATTACCATCGGAAAAACAAACTTCATGTCGGATGTTAATTTAAATCGTGGGATTCTGGGCGACGTGGACAAAGCTGCACTTAAGAAAGTCAAGGGTCAGCTTAAAGTTTTTTTCAGAAAACAATTAATAAGTTTTAAAATCAGTCATTAATGATTTTCGACGGTAACTATTAAGTGTAACTATTAAACATTACACTAAAGAATTCCGCTATGAATTTAACATCTTGGAAATGAATATTAAAACGGCATTCAAAAGAAACCATTTTTATACGAAATGATACACGTACATCATAACAAACGGATATACATATAGCCTTTAGAAACATCCCATATTGCACTTGAGTTCGATATGGCATTTATAAACTTTTTTGAACATACATAACACTATTTAACTTTTCCAGCAGTTGATTTTAATTAAATATTATCAAAGTTCCTACAGTTTCGTGAAGAATTGTAAATTAGGAAAAAAAATTCATTTACACATAAAAAATATTAAAATAAACCTTTTTCCTCAGGTGAACAAATAGACCATACAAGTTTCTTGAACCTCGAGTTGTCGAATCCGATTATTCCAAAAATATTCCTGTTTCAAGAAATTTTATTGCATTTTGCTTGTATTTAATTAGAATTATTATTGTTTTAAATTGAATGGAATTAGTTTGCCTTCCTTCATGAGGATGCTAACTTATTCATAATTCAAAATTGAATTCAAATAAAATGTTTATTCATTTTAAAATAACCTGTTCTCTTTTTTCAACCCAAACGTTTATTTTATTTAAAGAAACCTTAGCGTCAAATAAAAAATTATATTTCTTTAATTTAATGAAATTTTTCATTTGAAGCAATCAAATATTTCTTTAATTTAAAGAAATTTTCCGTTTCAATTAACGAAATATTTCTTTGAATAGAATAAAACAATTAACAACAAAAATTCTTTAAATCAAACAAATGTTTCTTTAATTCAACAAAACTTTTTTCTGGATGTACGCACTGTGGAACAGATCTATAATATTATATGCAAAACAAAAATTTGCCTAAAAATGTTTTTTAGCATACACCCATTGCAGTTCCTCAGTGCTTCTGTATTCTATCCACCATTCTTCGTAATTAAAAACTT
>JAAAKG020161586.1:0-29183 GCA_010014905.2 Druon quercuslanigerum
AGAATTGGGTGGTTCGATAGCCAAAGATTGCTCCTTTTGATCCTTTTTGATCGTGAGATGCAATCCTGGCAGGATCGCCAAAAATATGTAATGCCGAGAAATACAATGATATGTTTTTAAAAATGAGTCACTCCGAATCACTCGGAATGGCAGTCTTTTATTCTTCAAAGTAAAGTTACAGCTAGTACATGTGGAGAGGAACTGAGCTCTTTATCTGAGTCGAGCTCTTTTATAGCTAGCGTTCTGTGGTAGGGGTATAAATGTCGCTATGCGTTACAAAGGCCTGAAAAGAAAAAAAATTGAGAGTCCAATCCTTTTATTAGAAAATTAGTTTCAGTCCTTTGGAATGCCATATTTTCATTTAGCACGATATGAAATTTGTAGCCCTTATCGTTCTTTGAAAAAAAAAATTACTTTTTTCCCAATGTGTTACAGTCCCCTAGTCTATTCTTCCCTAGCTGGTCAAGAATAAAAATCGGGTTCTTCAATGAGTGTGAATAATCTTATTTTTCAGGTTACGACGTCGTGGGATTCGAGAATATTCCCGTGGACCAGCCGATTTTGTTTGTCTACTACCACGGAGCAGTTCCCATGGATATTTACTATTTCATGGCCTGGATGGGACTTGTTCGTACGAAATTGATCCATACGGTCGCGGACCGAGTTGTGTTCAAGTTACCCGGATGGTCCCCGATCCTTGAAACATTAAAAAATTCTACTGGTACCGTCGAATCTTGTTCTTCTGTGCTGAAGGAGGGAAATCTGCTTGCCATTGCACCAGGGGGCATGTATGAATCGCAATTTGGAGATTCGCGTTATAAACTAATGTGGAAAGACCGACTTGGATTCGCTAAAGTTGCTCTTAACGCTAAAGTGGTAATTGCAATTAATTTTTTCATTAATCCCACTATCAATTTCGGATTCCGATCGTAGAACGACCAAGGACACTTCCGATACAGCGGAAGTGGATTAGGCTAGATTATATCGGATTTCCTCTAAATAAGTCTGGATTATTTGGATTGCCCTAGATTGCTAGAGAGTTTGAACAGAGAATTCCATTTACATGGAGAATGATACTTCAGTAGACCCCCTCCCTAAAAGTATCACGTATTTTACGAATGAACCCCTAAAGATTTGTAAAATTACCGGTCCAAAAGTAAATTCTGTAGAATAGAATGTTTTGAGATACCTTATTTCACTTCATCTCAGGGGCGTCAAAGCGATTTTTTTTGTGGGTGGGCTCACCGAATATATATTCAAAAATCGTAGTTTAAGATAGGTATTAGGTTTATTTTATTATTTGGGTTACTTATTTTATGGCTTATCTATAGCTTAAACCTACCCAGCCCACACGGCTCCGACGCTACTGCTTCTTATAAAAGCTTATGTTTCTCTTCGAAAAATAAACACTTCTTCTTGTTTTCCTTCTAAATTTTCGTAATGCGCAGAAACTAAGCACTGAGTAACTAAAAACGAACTAAAGCGAATGTCCTGTGACATTTTTGCAACAGACTGAAAATGACTATAATGCTCTCTCCAACCCTCTGTAAGAAGAATAGATAAATGACATCCAAACCAGGAGACTTGTAAGGACTGACTGACTTCAGGGTCGATCTGACCCGGGTAACAATCTCGTTGACTAGTCGCCGTTTGGGACCAAGTTGGGTCACAGGCGGTTTTCGTTGCCTCGGAGGTGTGGGCCCCCTTTTTAAAACATTGTAAAGCCCGGAATATGTTTCTTGATTAGGTAAGCCAAGGTATCATCGTCGGATTCTGTGTATACCCCGCCGGGCAATTTCAGAGTGCCGAAAATAGCATCTGGATTGCGAGGATGCATCTTATCCAGTCTAGCCGCCTCTGCTCCTTTCCCGATGTCTGTGCAAAAGTTGGTCCAGTTTTCTTGCTTTGCCTTACGTATTGCACGCCTGTATTTATTCTTCGTCGTCGTAGATGAGGTCCATAGTTCCTTCGTTTTGCCAGTAGATTTGATGGCTTCCCTTAAAATCTCGACTGCCATCTACAGGGTATCCACGTCTCGTATTGATCTGGTCACCTCTGAGAGTGCGCTCCTTATTTTCGTGAAAAACCGATCCCAGTCCGTTCTTCTCGGATTTCTGTCCCTTCTAGGACCCGCGGCTACAATGGATTCAAATTCGAACTCTATCTGTCAGTGATCGGAGATAGTGGGTTCATCTGAGACTCTGCACTTCTTGATTTTATCTCCAAAGCTACGGAAAAAGAGAGTGATATCAATGACTTTTTCCCTGCCCGAGTTACGAAACGTTGGGGAGTTCCCTGTGTTAAGAATTTTTAAACCAGTGGTTTAAAAAAAAACCAGTGGAGTTAATTTTTGTGTGCTGCCCCATAAAGTATGGTGGGAGTTAGCATTGCACCCTTGCAGAAGAAGAAGACCCCTTACCTTCGAAAATTTCACTAGGGTAGTTACCTCTACTGGTAGGTTGGTATCGCTGTCATAAGGAAATTAAGCAGATCCTATGACTAGCCTTCCTATTCCTTAAAGATCCGTGACTATCACCATCAGTTCTCTCAAATATAGCTCAAGCAGCTGGAAATGTTGGCTCCCTTCGCTAGCGAGCCAGCCCTTGGATTGGCCGCCTTGGGTCCCTGTAACAGAAACCAGAAACCCTTAAACCCATTATGGTATGTAGGTCTGCTCCCGACAAGCTTCTCCTGTCCCTGGCCAGTAATCCTAAAGTTGACTTGTCCAAAATGATAGACGGGCCTATTGTTGCGGACCGAAAGAGCCTGTGTCTGGCTGTTCTTCTGCCCTGTTTCTCTTGCATCTTCAGTCTTCTTTTCGGGGTACCATTGTTTCGTTTCTTTTATTTTTTTGGGACTACTTGGTCTCGCGTTTTCATAGCCCCGTTCAGAGGGAATTTCAATCCTCTAGCTCCCGGGAAAGCTGGGGGCACAGCCGCGACCTTAGTTTGACGTACCGGAGAGACACATTGGGAGGAAAGGGTTATGTGAGGCCCGTTAGAGACTAATGCCTCTCCCCTCTCAGCATCCGACCATTCTACTTCTTCCTTTAGTGTTGTTTCTACGTGACCCACTTTTTTCGCACAAGTATCTAGGGAAATAATAGAATTGCCCCTGCAGAGCCCCACGTTCAGGGGTAAAAATAATTAGGCGCGGAGGTCGTCCGGTGTCCGCGAGAAGCCGTTAGGACAGCTGCGTAACCCCCATGTGCCAAAGTACCATGGCTATGATCACTCTATACCCATGCCTTAGGCGGGTGGTCACATTGAGCGAGACACTCAATGAATACCCGTTTGAAGGACACCATACCAACGTGGGGCTGTTTCTTGATCACTGTGCGGGCCGTAGGTCCTACCTGTCCCGACTCCAAAAACTGAAAATGGGCCTGGGAGAGACCTCAACCCAGGGATCCACACTTCTATCATACTACTATCTACTATCTGGGTAGATGATGGACACGTTAAGAAAGAAAAGAGGGGATAAGAAAAGAAGGAAGTGAATTTAGATTAACAAAGATATAAAAAAGATAGGCGCTGCTAGATAAAGGGTAGAATTAGGCAGAGAAGAAGATTTAAAAAAAGACTCACAGCAATTTAGATTAACAGAGAGATAGTAATAGATTGTCGTAGATAGATTTAGAATATCATGAATTCAGATTGAAAAAGAGATTAAATGGGGTAGATTTTCCCTTTCTACCATCAAGGTTCAAAATTATTCAAAAAAGTGTGATCTCTATCCTTTTACTTCCAACAGGGGGAGTAATCTTCCTGAGGAGTTTTCTTTGATGCAAAGTTATGTAATGCAATCCAGAGTTATCTTAGGTTATCCAAAGTAATTCTGTATTTAGTGATGGTCCAAAGTAATCCAATATAATCGGGAGTAATCCACCTCCGCTCGACCGCATTTTAAGGAGTCGTTTTCCTCACGGCCATCGTCTTTTTGGCTTTTGTTGTCTTATTTTCGGTATCGCGCGTGATTTCATAAAGTCTAATCTGCAAATTTTGAATTTCAGTGCATTATACCATTGTTTACGAGAAACATTAGAGAAGCTTTTAGAACATTGAGTTGGGGCAAAAAATGGTGGTTTGCATTATACGAAGCTACAAAGTTACCTTTCAATCCGGTTTACGGTGGATTTCCAGTAAAGCTTAAAACTTTCGTAGGCAAACCGATTCCCTATGATGAGAGTCTCACACCCGAACAACTTCGGGTAAAGGTACAAAGTTCATTCCAGTCTTTTAAAACGAAAATTCAAACAAATATTTCAAAACTTTTCAGAAAAATTTCACAAAAGTTTCAACAATTTTATAAAGATTTGAGTGACTTCACATAGCTAGATTTTACATACTTTAGAAGATTGCGATAATTTTAAGAGATACAAAAAAAACTTCATAATGATTTCACTAAGCTAGATTTCAACAATTTCACAAATACAGTCAAATCTGAATTTAGTTTGGCTTTTGGAATTGATAGTGAACATAAATCCAGAGCCATTTTCACACAGCGATTTCGCAATGATTTCCAAAAAAGTTGAAAGATTAAAATTTCAAAATTTCAGAAAGACTTCACTGATTAAAAAAATTTCAAAAAAGATTTGACATATTTTAAAAAAGATTTCAAACAAATTTTTCAAAGCTAGACTTCACATATTTCGAATGATTTTAAATATTTAAAAAGATTATAACTATTTTGCAAAGATTTCAAAAATTAGAAAAGTTTTCGCGGTAATTTCAAGAACCACAAAAGGTTTCGCAAATATTTCAAAGATTTTACAGATTAAACAAAATTATGTTGCATTTTCCAAAGATCTTAAAACATTTGAATTTCACAGATTTCAAAAAGACTTCGCAGAGCTACATTTCAAACATTCTAAAATATTTTCAAAAAGTTTAAAAGATTAGAAATATTGCAAAACATATAGCATAGATTAAAAAACTTCCAAAATATTTCGCAAAGTTTGCGATGATTTCAAAGATTCAAAAAGATTTCACATATATATTCACAATAGATTTTGAGAATGATCAACTTATTCGCCAAAATTTTGTGTAAAGAAATAAATAAAAAAATTCCTAACAATTTTTCATCCTTAACAGGTCATCGGCGCTCTTGAAGGATTGATACAAGAACATCAAAAAGTGCCCGGAAATATAATGCGAGCATTGTGGGAAAGAGTTTATGACCCGGATGACATTCCTACTAAGCCCAAGTGATTTAATAGAAACATAAACAAAAGAGAAAAGCGCGATATAGCTACGAATTAGTGCTACGTCATATTTTTCTCTTTTGTTTATTTTCCTCTCGAATCGCAGAATTGTGATGGATTTGAACTTTTTTTAAATATGTACCATTTGTATCGAACAGTAAACCTTAAATTAAACTTGTATAAAAGTATAAGCAAGATGTGATCCTTTTTCTTGATATCCTAATCATGTTTTGTTAGTTCATCAAGATATTTTATTTGAGAGGTTAAGTATATGTATTTACTTATGTAAGATAAAGATACGTTTATTCGGGCTTTGAGTGGAACCACCTTAAAGCCTTACCTTTCAGCTTTGCACCTATCAGGAGTCTACCATTCGCGTCGTCCAGTTAGTAGGTATGGCACAGAAGTTGGAATTGTTCTTTCCATTTCCGAAAATCTTGTCTAGTGCCATCAAAGTCACTCAACAGTTCAGTAGCTGTCAGGTTTGTCTTAGGTTTGAATGGGTTAGGGCGGCTACTCTTCCATCCAGGTTTTGCCTCACGTCTGAAATGGATTCAGTATCTGCCCTTCCAGTGTCCTCCTCGTCGATGTCATCAAGGCGTCCGTTGGGCTGAATTTCCTTCGCATCCTCAAGCCAACTATCTGCCGGGTCTGCTTCCTTCAAACTCCTAATAAGTTCGGCTTTTGTGCCGTAAGATGCTAATCCGCGGCCAACGCAAACATTCTTAAGGGTGGCTACCCTGTAATTTGTGGGATTCATAACGAAGCACTTTTTTTCTTTGAATCCCACACTTAAGAATCTGAAGTTAATACACTAAAAATGGCGGCACTATTGCGTAAGTTTAAGAACACTAGCACTCAGAATGTAAGGGTATCGTACAGAATAATGCCAACTTACAGTGCCTTTTTCACTGAATTCACTTTACCGAAGTTCGTTTTGCGCCATAGATTTTCACTACACGAGAGGAGACATGTTACATGGCAATGGAAGTTCTCTGCACATGTACGCACTTAAACACGTTCAAGGTCCCAACTGTGCTACAGCTGCGGGCCCGCTCCCTCTCAGTTGTGAACACTCACTGCGCGATTGTCGCGCCACGCCGGATTCCGCCATTAAGCGGGTCAGAATTTGCTTGCAATTTCGGAATTCATTTACTCGTCTTATGCCTCACGCGAACTGCACACCGGATATGATAGCTTGAGGAGATTTCACCGTCTCCGATCGCCAGAAACACAAACTGATAAAGTGACGCGTCGGTGGGCACGCGAATCACGAAGTGTTTCGAGAAAATCTGAATTTTCGCCCCAGCGAACCCCACAAAAAAAACACAATTGTCACGATTGCTAACGACCTACGCGCGTTGGATTTATAATCCCACTTCTGAAGTTTGTAAGATAAAGATACGTTTCTTAAAACAATAAAACATTACAGAGTGTATCGGAAGGTTGTTTGCGGCTCGGAGGTTCGCCAACGACTGACTGCTCGCAGGGCCTCAGGGCCTTGGGGCGCTAGTGTCGCATCACTTAGAAATCTAAATTCCCTACACTCACGTTTTAAAAAATCTGAATTCGAAATTTGAAATTAAGCCAATTGTTGTTCTTTTAAAATCTACGACGAAAGAAATAATTGATCTACGATTAACTAATATTAAAAACATTTTTTGTATGGCTTAAAAAATGACATCTTGACAATCAAGAGGTCCACTCTTGCATTCCCTTAGATAGTGCTCTTTTCCTCCCTAAGGCCCGCTTGCGCCTCCGAAAATATTCCTTTCCCCTCGACATCCTTCCACAGCCTATCCGCCAAAACCATCGAGTATACTTTGGGCACCGTAATTATGAGCGGAATCCATCTATAACCCTCCTGCCCCTCTCTAACCCCTTTTCGCACAGTAGCACGATCAACCCTTCCCTCCACACTCTTTGGGAATCCCTCCCATCTCCATACTTTTTCACTACCCCCTTCAGCATCTGCCTTACCTCTTGTGAGCTATACATCCACGGTTCATTCTCTATCCCGTCCAGCCTTTCTGCCTTACACCTTTTCAACTTCCTTATCTGCTTTTCTTTCTCCTCGCCCTTCAGCTCCTCCCCATCTACCTCACTCGCTCTTGTAATCCCCTCATCTCTCTTCCATGAATCTGAGCCCTGAAATGATTCTTTAAAAAATTCACTACCATCCTCGCTCCTTATCTTTTCACTTATCCACGCCCTACGTTTTGTAAACCTATTTATTATCTTCTAAACGTACCCTTCTTTATCAACATTTTTCAAATCTTCTTCCTGATCTTTCTTATTTTTCTGCTCTTTCTTCCTATACATCAACCTACACTCCTTCCTAATTTCTAAGCAGTCATTCCTTTACGCAATTCTTCTTCTTTCGAAATATCTTCTTTAGCACGCACCGTTTCACTTTCTCTTTCAGATCCTCCCATATCTCTTCCACTGACTCCCCTTCAAAGCTTACCTTACCCAACTGCTCCTCATGCTTATCTATCGTATCCCTCATCCAAGTCACCCTCTGTCATATCGACAATTCTTCCTCATCTTGCCTTTCGCGAACGTCCCCTTTTATCCACACTCTTAAAGGCTCACAAATTTGCATATTCATGACCACATAATCTGTTGCTGGTACCCTCAACTTACTCACAAACGTTTCTTCTCCCTCTTCGTCTCCTTTTACCATACCTTTTGACTTGCCCAGCCTCTATCCTCCATCAAGTTCCTTAGAATCCCTCCTCTCTACTTATTACCTTATCCTTCGATCTTCTTTCAAAACTTTTTTCCGCCCTGCAGAGGACCCTTCCCTTCTCATGCTCGCATTAAAGTCCCCTCCTTGTAGTACCACTATACCCAACTTCCTTTCGCCTAGCAAGTCTTCCACCCGTTCCTTAATCCTTTCTATCGCATACCTATTGTATACTGTCACCTAGTCTCGACTAGACCCACAATACCCAATGCCTGGATATATTTCCAGAGATTATCCAACGGCGTCGGCACCTACTTACTCGGTGTTACTCGGTTTGAAACAAATCAAACTCTGTCGTCGTATTGATGTAATAGGTTATATATAGCTATGATATAAATTTCGTTGAGTGAGATTAGTGAAATTATAACCACAAAAAAATTTATTATGTTATAATTTCCTATCCTACATAGAGAATGAATTATTTGCTATGAATCTCATTAGCATGTGTATTATATATTATTTTCATTTGTCCCACCAAAATATGAAAGAAAACAAAAATCATGACCGAACCGCAATAATTTTTCATTTTGACGAGTTGGAGTCTCAGCGTCCGAGTAGTGGGCACACCACACTATCAGTCGCGCAAGAACATAGGCCGCAGACTCTCGTCTAAAGGAGGGATGGGAAAAGTATCGATAAATATCGATACATATCGATACTGCACGGTATCAAAAAGGATTGATACATTTTTCTCTTAACGATATTTATCGATATTTTTCTCGTCTGCTGCGTCATCACCGTTGTGTCCATTTCTGCAACCGGCAACTTTAGCAAGCGATAAGGACAGAGCCTTAAAGGCCAATGAGCGGGACTTGAGGCATGCGCAACTATTGCGCAGTTGATTCATTTTCAGCTATTCAGTATTCACTGAGTATTTACTGAGTTTTTACTTTGCACCTTACGAACGTTGTCGTTTCGTTTCAGTTTAATTACGGGGTTTTAGAAAGAAATCAAATCTGTGTTTGTATAAAATATTGCATTACTCCAAGTTTTACAATAATAAATATTTTTAGTTCCTTAGAAAATACTAAAGACTACATATCCAATCGCCTTTTAACTATACTTGCACTTTAAATAAAGTTGATTTATTTTCATACCATTGTTTGTATTGATTTTCATTGCAAAAAAAAATTCCATAAACTACTTGTATTTCTAAACTCTTTGTGTCTCTCATTATTTTAATTTAAATTAAATTTGCCAAGCCGCGTATTCGTGTCAGGTTAGAATCGATATATGGTAAGTTAGCAAGCCAAACGCCATAAACAAATAGCGCCACTAGCCTCTGGAGGTTAGGAGGTCAATTTCTCTCTCCGTGCAGCGATTCTCTCACCGCTAGAGCGACGGTTTTACCTGACGTCTCTCTGTGTACGAGAATCGTTTATTATAAAACTTCACTCACAATATAATAAATGGAAATTTAAGGAATTACCTAAAATGAACTCGAAGGATGACCGTTTATGAATTTTGTATCTCACGCTTCCAATAATGCACAGCGAAAAATGACACTTACACAATTTTCTACTAGACTAAAGAGCATTCAGCTCCCACTATTGCCAACGTAGAACATGTTTTATTTTGTCAGAAATCCAAGTTTGCCGTATTCGACCCATTTTCTCTGCGAAATAGTAACTTTTTAAACGTTTAGATTGTCGTCTATCTCAATCTCAAACATAAAGTAGAGTAAAAAGAGTTGGAAAGGATAGAAATGTTTTATGCTGAAATCTTTAAAATCGTATTACGGTGTGATTGACGTTTAACGGTTTTGCGAAAAAAGCTGGTTCATCACTCTTCTTTATTCATAATAGGTGCTAGTCACTCGCGAAAATACTTTAAATAAATGACTATGCAAATGAATAATTGAAAATCTTTAGAAATATTTTTCAAATTTCTTGTATAATTCATTAAAAAAAAATCATTTGAAATTTTCACATAAATTTAAAAACATTTTTTTTTTGTTATTTTTAAGCCTTTAAAAATTCTTGAAAAGTTTCTACATTTTTTTTGCGATTTTGTATAAATGTACATTCTGTTTAACATTTTCAAGTCTTGTAATTTAGAATTTATAACTCATAATATATTTATATTTATATTTAGGTATTTATAAGTTTATAATTATTTGTAAATGGGTCATTAATTTATCTAATGTTTCGTTACACCTAGCTGTCATTTTTGGGTCTTATTATATTATTAAAACGATGTGTTGTTTTGAAAACTTAACTTTAAGAGAATCTACAATGAATTAATTAAAGATTTATGCAAAAATGATTCAATCTTGTAAAAATCTGACCTCTAGGCTAACCAATATAAATATTTGAATCTGTGACAAAGAATTGTTAAGAATATGCAAGTTTTCTTGGTGCGGCTCACTCGATATTTCTCCTTCAGCGACTTTTTGTCGAATAAATTTTAATTTTTTACTAATTTTCATACGGGTCGAGGCTTAAAGCAAATGGTTTTTGCTATAAGTGAATTACTAAGTGTTTGCTCGAGAAGCACAAATCCCAGAAGGCTTAATAGGAACCATAAGAAGGTATTTATAAACTTTTCTAAAAATTTAAACAATTTATTTTTTCTACATATCATTATTACCATTCTATTTTTTTGGGTTCAAATCTCAACAGTTTTATTAAAAATTAAACTATTTAGTTAAAAAAAAATTGTGTTGGTTGAACAATTGTCATTTTGGCTGAAAGCTCATTTTTTATGTTGAAAATTCGTTTTTTTAGTGGAAAATTATTTTTTTAGTTGGAAATTTAACTAATCTATTTTTTCTTATAAATATATCTTTTTTAGTTAAAAATTAATTTATTTAGATGAATACTCGTCTAGCTTGGATTAAAAATTCAAATATTTTGACAGTAGAATTCATATTTTTGGGTTAAAGATTCAATTTTTTAATTGAAAATTCATATTTCCGGGTTGAAAATTTAACTGTTTTGTAGAAAATATTTCTTTTTACCATTAAAATATAAAACCTTGGTTAGATTGTTTCATTTTCAAATGAAAAAATTAGAAAATTATTCTTTTTAAGTTGAATTTTTTAACAGTGCTTCAACTATTGGTTGAAAATTAAATCGTTTGATTAAAAATTAACTTTTTTTAAAAATAAAACTCAACTGTTTGGTAGGAAATAGGTCTTCTTACTTTAAAAATTCAAACATTCATTTTTTGAGTTAACCCCTCTTTTTAGTATGAATACACTCAACTTTCATTTAAGTCAAAGCTCAGTTATGTCAACGATCACATATATCAAAACGCACCGACCAGTTATTTCACATTTCACATCCCCTCCATTTAGCAACACGTGACACTTAGCAGCACAGACACAGATACTCACGGCTCACGTATAAAGCGCACTCGTTCATCTTCTCCGCCCCAATAAACATTGGTGGGGATAAGGGTCATTTGACGTAACCGAACTGTTTTCATTTTAAAAGGCTTTGACTTAACTGGAAGTTGAGTGAACTTAAATGGTAAACCACATGGTTAGTATTTACTTCTGTCCAGTCTAATATATTATTTTTCAATATTTCGAATTTACAAAATTCAAAGAATATAAGAAATTCACGGAAATCAAAAAATTCACTGAATTCCAGAAATTCATGGAATTCGACGAACTCAATGAATTTGGGGATACTCAATGTAATCAGGGAATACAAGGAATTCGCGGAATTAAAAGAATTTAAGGAATTAAAGAAATTCTCAAAATTCTCGAAATTCAAGGAATTGACGACATTAATGGAATTCACTAATTAAAGGAATTCGCACATTTCCAGAAATTCATGAAATTCAGGGAATTCAAGAGATTATAGGAATGTTGGGAAATCAAGGAATGGTGGGAAATCAAGGAATTCTAGGAATTCAATGAAGTCTAGAAATTCAAAGAATTCAGGGAATTCAATAAATTCCCAGAATGCAAGGTATTAAGGAAATTTACAGAATTCAAGAAATTTACGAAATTCAGGAAATTCAAGGAATTCATAGAATTTACTGAATTCAAGGAATTTAAGTAGTTAACGGAATTCATAAAAGTCAAGGAATTTACGGAATTCATGGAATGCGGGGAATTCACAGAATCTAATTATTTGACGAATTCAAAGATATTATGCATTTCATGGAATTAAAGGAAGTCAAGGAATTCGCGGAATTAATTTCAGTCAAAGAATTCAAGTAATAAACCGAATATAAGGAATTCTAAGAATTCGAGACATTTACAGAATTCAAGGGATCGACAGAATTCATGGTTTTGAAGATATTCAAGTATTTCGCAAAATTCAAGGAATTTGCAGAATTCAAGGATTTCACATAATTCAAGGATTTCAAAAAATTTAAGGAACTCACAGAATTTACCAAATTAAGGAAACAATGAATTCATGAAATGAAAGCAATTCACGGCATTTCTTGAATTTATGGAATTCACGAAATTCAAGCGATTGGCGAAAGTCCGCGAACTCACGAAATCCAAACAATTAACAGGATTCACAGAAGTAAAGTAGTTAAAGGATTTTAACTAATTCACGAGATCCACGCAATTCACATAATTCAAGTAATTCACGGAATTCCAGCAATTTATGGGATATACTGAGATTACGGAATTCACAGAATTTAAGCAATTCACGGAATCCCAGAAATTCATGGAATCTAGAGAATTTACGGAATTCATGCAATTGGTGGAATTCCGCGAACTAACGTAATCCAAACGATTCAAAAAATTCACCGAATTCAAGTAATTCGGGGATTTTATTCAATTGAGGGATTTACGAAATTCACGGAATTCCCGCCATTAATGGGATCTAAAGAATTTACGGAATTCACGAATTTCAAGTGGCCCACGAAATTTAAGTAATTCTCAGAATTCCAGCAGTTAACGGGATCTACAGAATTGATGGAATTCCGAGAATTCCCCGAATTCCTTGAGTTCATTAAATTCTGTGAATTCCTTAAATCCCGTGAATCTCTTGAATTTGTGAATTCCTTGAATTCCGTCAATTCAAAATATTTTGAAATAATATATCAAACCGGCGTGTAATAATTTCTAAACCAGAAAGACAAATTTTTTAAAAAACGGAAGAGAAGAAGGAAAAAGAATTCAATTTTAAAACCAAAACGAAAAAGTTTCCACAAAACATTTAAATTTTCAACTTAATTAAAACAAATTTATAAAAAATTAGAAGTTATTGAACACCTTAAATTACCTACATTCATTGAATTCCGTGAATTCCTTGAATTTCGTGAATTACTTGCATTCCGTTAATTTCTTGACTTCCGTGACTTCCTTAAATTCCCTCAATTTCTTGAATTCTGAAAATTCCTTGAATTCCATAAATTCCTTGAATTCTGTCAATTCCTGGAATGTTTTGATTTCTGTGAATTCCTGAAATTGGTTGAATTCTGTGAATTCCGTGAACTCCATAATTTTTGAAAATCCTGTGAATTGCTTGAGTTTTGTGAATTCTGTGCATTGCTTGATTTTCGTGATTTCCGTAAATTCTGTAGATCCAGTGAATTGCTGGAATTCCGTGAATTGCTTGAAATCCGTGAATTACTTGAATTCCGTGAAATCCTTGAATCCCTTGAGTTAACTAAATTCATTACATCACCTAAATTCTTTGAATTCCGTGAATTTCTTGAATTCTGTGAATTCCTGGAATTTGATGAAGTCTTTGAATTCTTGAAATTCCGTGAATTCCCTTATTTTTGAAAATCCCGTTAATTGCTTGAGTTTTATTAATTCTGTGTATTGCTTGAATTCCGTGATTTCAGTAAATTCTGTAGATCCAGTGAATTGCTGGAATTCCGCGAATTACTTGAATTCCGTGAAATCCATGAATTCCGTGAAATACTTGAATTCCTTGAATCACCTAAATTCTTTCAATTCCGTGAATTTCTTGAATTCTGTGAATTCCTGGAATTTGTTGAATTCTGCGAATTCCTGGATTTCCGTGAAATGTTGGAGTCCCTTGAATTTCTTGAATTACCTAAATTCTTTGAATTCTGTTAATTCCTTGAATTCTGTTAATTCCTTGAATTCTGTGAATTCCTGGAATTTATTGAATTCTGTGAATTCCTGGAATTTGTTGATTTCTGTGTTTTCCTTACGTTTTTTTTAATCCTTTGAATTCCTGGAATTCCGTTAATTCCCTAATTTTTTTAAATCCCGTGAATTACTTCAGTTTTGTGAATTCTGTGCATTTCTTGAATTCCGTGATTGCCGTAAATTCTGCAGATCCAGTGAATTGCTGCAATTCCACGAATTACTTGAATTCCGTGATTTACTTGAATTACGTGAAATCCTTGAATTCCTTGAATTACCTAAATTCTTTGAATTCTGTGAATTTCTTTAATTCTGTGAATTCCTGGAATTCCTTAATTTTTGAAAAACCTATGAATTGCTTGAGTTTTGTGAATTCTGTGCATTGCTTGAAGTCTGTGATTTTCGTAAATTCTGTACATTCAGTGAATTGCTGGAATTCCGCGAATTACTTGAATTCCGTGAATTACTTGAATTCCGTGAAATCCTTGCATCCCTTGAATTCCTTGAATTACCTAAATTCTTTAAATTCCGTAAATTTGTTGAATTCTGTGAATTCCTGGAATTTGTTGAATTCTTTTAATTCTGTGAATTTCTTGAATTCTGTGAATTCCTGGAATTTGTTGAATTCTTCGAATTCCTGGTTTACCGTAAATTTCTTAATTTTCGAAAATCCCGTGAATTGCTTGAGTTTTGTGAATTCGGTGCATTGCTTGAATTCCGTGATTCCCGTAAATTCTGTAGATTCAGTGAATTGATGGAATTCCGCGAATTACTTGAATTTCGTGAATTCCTTAAATTCCGTGAAATCCTTGAATCCCTTGAATTCCTTGAATTACCTACATTCTTTGAATTCCGTAAATTTGTTGAATTCTGTGAATTCCTGGAATTTGTTGAATTCTTTTAATTCTGTGAATTTCTTGAATTCTGTGAATTCCTGGAATTTGTTGAATTCTGCGAATTCCTGGTTTACCGTAAATTCCTTAATTTTCGAAAATCCCGTGAATTACTTGAATGTCGTGAATTACTTGAATCCCTTGAATTCCTTGAATTACCGAAATTCTTTGAATTCCTTGAATTTCTTGAATTCTGTGAATTCCTGGAATTGGTTAAATTCTTTTAGTTCCGTGAATTTCTTAAATTCTGTGAATTCCTGGAATTGAATTCCGTGAATTTTGTGAATTGCTTGAGTTCCGTGAATTTCATTCATTTCTTCAATTCCATTAATTTTTTGAGTTCCAATCATTCAGTTAGCGCTTTTTTTGAAAAATTCTCTTATTTGTTCAAAGATTCATATTTTTTTTAAAGTCAACCTTAATCTTAAAAACTCTACTTTTTATTGTAAATTTGTCTTTTTGAGTCAAAAAATCATCCTACTTTTTTCTAGAATCTAGGCAATATCCCAAATATGTTTTCCATCCCGGATTCGTGGCCTAGTGTAGGAAATTTCGGTAAGTGATTTTTCCTATTTTATTTAATAAATTTAAATTTGATTAAGTTTTTCTTTGCACATTAAATTCGCACAAAAATCAGTTTGAAATAAACAGTGATTTTGATACACTATTTTGTAGAAGGTTCATCTCATTAATTTAAAATTTAACTATTTTGTTTAAAAAACCACCTTTTTGGATGGGAAATTCAAATTTTGTTAAAAATTCACCTATTTTGTTGAAAATTCAACTGCTCAGTTTCAAATGAACTTTTTTCTTTGAAAATTTATATTTTCTGTTTAAAAAAAATTAACTTTTTTGTCGTCCCTTTTCTAAATTTCTTCCCTTTGACTTGAAAATTCAACAATTTAACCTCTTCCATTTTTTCCTCTTTGAGACAGAAAATGACTAGAATTTGCTCAAATTAAGAATTCTATAAAAAAATGTTAAGAGAGTGTTTTAGGTTGAAAATTGAACTTTATCGTTAACAATTTGTCCTTATGAATTAAAAATTTATTTTTTATGGTCGAAAGTCACCCTTTTTGGTCGAAATAAAATAATTCAACATTTTTTAATTTAAATCTGAATATAATTGTTTTATTCCGTTTATAAAAGATTCTGAGTTAAAAACGTTAAAAAATTTTTAATATTAAAAACCTACTATTTGTAAGTTTATTAATTTAATTTATTTATTAAGTTCCCGGTATTATTTACCTTTAAATCTAATTTGTTTTTAAATTTGAAGGTGATTTATATAATTGTGTATTTAGATAATGTCGAAAAACGATTAAGTTATTAAGACTAATCTAACTTATTTACAAAAAAAGTTTAGACTTTAGCGTTGGAATTATTTATTTTTTTCAGTGGATTACAAAGATTTGGATTTCAAGCTTTGGATTTCGTGGCTTTTAACGCCATTTATCATTATGTTTTTGCATCCCATTGTGTTTCTTCTTTTGGTCCCCATCACTTCCTTGCCAATATTTTTTTACAAATTTTACAGGTATGTATATTCTTGGATTATAATTAAGTTTATAATAACTCTAGAAAATCTTTCAATGTCCAAAAAAAAATCTTTTCCAAGAATGACAAATTTAGAGTCGATTTTTTCGTTAGAAAGTACCGAGGGGGAAACAAATTTAAAAAAATTTTAAATGGGGTAAATAATAGTTAAGGTTTTAATTTAAAAATTAATTTTTAGCCAAATAACGAATTGCCAATATTATAGTGAAATTTTCAACCAAAGAAATTAATTTTATGCAGAAAAAAAAAGAATTTTCAACGGAAAAGATGCATTTTACATGAGAAAATTAATTTTCTACCAAAAAAGACGAATATATTCACAAATAAATAAATTTTCATACACAAAATTCAATAGTTTAATTTTTAGTTAAAAAAAATTTCGATAAGAAAAGAGAATTTTCAACAAAGTAAATGAATTTGCTATCAAACAAAACAACGATTAATTTTTTTCCCCTTCGGCATCTACAAAATCTATTTCCTTATTTCTCCATTCTTTTAAATGCATTATTTAATTTTGTTTTTAATTTCAGAAAAATATTAGGACAGCCTTATGATGTCAATGAGAAGAGAAAAATAGGCAAAATACTTGGAGCCATTTGGTCTGCCTATGGCTGGATTTGGCACGGTACACAATATAAGTAATTATTAGGGCCATGAGAGTGTCACCTCAAATTGTTTTTTACAATTTTTTCAAACCCAACTTACGTTTACACCAAACGCGATGTCAAGTTAAAAATTTTGAAAACTAAAAAAGAACCACTAAGAAACGTTTGACAGTTGGAATTGACAAAATATAATAAAAATTTTTGAGGTTATGCTCACATGTCCGCAATCGTAATAGTGTTTCTTGCAAGGGTAAAAAGTTAAAAAAAATATAACACCTATAACGTCTGTTGACTGTTACACTCCAAACGAATCATCTGTACGTAGCAGTCAACAGGCGTTCTAGGTTTTATATTTTTTAAACTTTTCACAGTTGCAAAAAAAATCTATAGCGACTAATCCGTGACCTTCTAATGGGAATTTTAACGTAGAAACCGAATTTCACAAATTTAAAAGTTGATCTTGCTCTTTTTTTTAGGTGGTTTTTAGGAGGTTTTAACTTATTAGTCTTTGTATTCCTGACAAAGTGAAAGTGCCCTGGCAGACCGAAGGAACCAAAAGGAGCCTTTACAAAGTACCGTTAAAGATCCTTTGGTTTCTTCTTTAAAAACTCAAAAAAAAACACCAAGATCAACTTTTAAATTGATGACGTTCGGATTCTACATTAAAATTTCCATTAGAAACTCACGGAGTAATCGCAATACTTTTTTTTTGCAGCGTTAAAAATTAGAAAAAAACGTCATTAACTTCTGCTGAAGGTGACTTAAAGCGCATCCCTAATAGCTCAAGTAGTATATCGCACGCGATGAAAAAGAAATAAAAAAGAAGCCAAAATTTGAAATGAGCAAGTAGATTGTAAAAATCTCGTCTCGTAACCTCAAGGACACTGCTTGACTTTTCTCACTTGCATCGCAGCTTTGTTGTCTGAGGTTTCCACTGTGTGGCGCTAACACCCAGACAAAATTCTTAAAGTTACCGGCGGAATGCTAATGAACTGCTACTAAAAGAAGATCCAGTTGAAGCCGCCTTCGGCCCATGGAAATGACAGGTACTTTATTTATTAAAGTTTTTAACGCTGCAAGAAAAAGTATTGCGATTACTCCGTGAGTTTCTACAATGGAAATTTTAACATGGAATCCGAATTTCAACAATTTAACAGTTGATCTTGCTGTTTTTTTAGTTTTTTAAGAAGGAACGGAAGAGGGACTCAGTGGGGTCTTTAAGGGTACTTTGTAGAGGCTCCTTTCGGTTCATTCGGTCCATCAGGATGAATTCCGGAGGCCCCGAGGAGCCGGGATTTATGAGTCTATGTTCTTTATTTTAGTAGAAAGTTACCAATCAGAACGGAACTTGGCAAACAAAGCATTTTGCTGTGAATGTGGTGGGTCAGGGCAAGTAGTTTCAGTTGGTGGACTACAGGCGGACTGGTCAATAAAGAGGGTTACGAGTCCAGCTCTCTTTCATTCTCTGGCCATTTCTTTCATCTACTCCCACTCGCCGCCAGATGTCCGAATTGGAGGTCGCTGCACTTGTCTGCATCCTTCCTTTTCTTTCATCTCCATTTATGTGAATGTTTTTGCATCCAAGCTCTTCTATATTTATCAAGAAGGCTCTACTGTGTTTCTTCGTAAAATCCAAGATTTGACTCCGTTGCTCGGCGAACGGATCACTTCCAAAGTTCAGGTCATTTCCTTTGAGATGTTTTCGTTCGCGTTTAAATCTTATGCGGTTTCTCAACTTTCTCCATATTCTTGAGTAATCTATCTCCTGTCTTGATTATTTCTTCCCTTTTACGGTAATTACGGTAACTATGCGCTGATCTGCCACTAAATACATATCCTATAAGAGTAATAATTTTTTCCCAAACTAAATTTAGCCTTTATCCTTTCAATCAAGAGACCATTCGAAATTACACCATCAAACACTACGAATGCTGGAACTATTGTCCCCTCTACTCTCTCAATTTCGGAAATTAACACCACGATTTCCATTATCTTTTGAGGTCCATCGACATAACAAAAAACTTCGTCATCTCCATTTATTTCTCTAATCACGTAACCGCAGTCAATTGTCACTTAGTTGCGAAGAAGGTAGACTGAATTTCCATTATCGATATATCCGGCGATTAAATATTTTCCGTTGTCTGTCAAGTTCTTTAATGTTGGTTTAGCATTACTAATTCTGCAATTTGCGTCTCCTTCTCAGTTACAGTCTCTTTCTCACTATCAGGGCAGAACTTGGTGATGTGTCCTAGTTTTTTACACTTTCACTAACCGTATCTGTTGAACCAGTGGTTACTGTCTTCAGTATCGTCGATTGTGGTACCCAAAAAGTTTCGCCATGTTTTCAATATCCTCAAGCGAAATTTCTACTGCACGAGGTTTTCCCTTACCCTTAAATTCGTTCACTTTAGAAACCGTAGGCTGTACAAAAGATGTGCAATCTTAGATGTCGATTTATGAGAATCAGTGGAAGCACCCGCCAACACCTTTAAAAGCGGAGAGTTTTCTGAAAGTAATCTCGGGTTATCAATCATTACCTCCACCAGTAAATCATTGACTATTTGTCCCGTATAGCCATTATCACGCCCTCCAGCTCGGTCTTCCTGATGATTGCTGACTCCGTGCAGTCGATTTCCGTAGTCCCTAAATTCGGAGATATTTTTATCATAGGCTTGACGATCAAGAAACTTGAGTCGATTCGCATTACATCTCCGATTTTCAGTTTCGGATCGATTAAGTGGATTTTCCCTAATTTTCCCTTCTTCGTGATCGAAATACATTTCTCGACGTACCACCTCCTTGTGCACTTTGCTTCGATGTTGATTTTCTCACCTCATCCAGTCTTCTCTTCCAATTCCGTAACTTAGCGAACTTCTTTGTGAGTTAAATCCAAAGTCTCGCTTTCCTTCTTAATTATCCGCTTGCAATCGCATTTCAAAATCTAAATAGTTCGTAGATTGATAACGACTTCTATCAGGTAACGACCAACCTTAATTTTTTTTTATAGTCCGCTAAGAATTGTTCACGCTCAAATTTTATATTATTCCGACAACCTTGCAGGAACCGTCACGTATTGTGTTTCGCCGTTCCCTTGATAATTCGAATTCCGCTTCCCTTGTTTCTGACTTAAAATGTCATTCCAAATTTCGGCTTTTGTTTCTCGGCCACTTTCCTTTCCACCGACTACGTTTCATAACGATCGCCTTTTTGTCCATCGACACTTTCGGAAAACCTCGTCAACTGAAACTTCTTGCCCTAACCCACCACATTCACAGCAAAATTCTTTGTTTGCCAAATTCCGTTATGATTGATAACTTTATAATAAAAGGAAGAACAAAGACTCTCATAAATCTCGGTGCCTCGGGGCCTCCGAAACTCACGTTCGCTTTGTCAGAAATATAAATACAAATAAATTAAAAACCCCGTAAATTCGAAAAAATGTAAGAATGTAATTACGGCACTTCGAATGGATCGTCCATTCTACAACAATTAAACACACCAAATTAAATTAAAGTCTCGTCATGCGTACGTACAAAAGCAATCCTCGCCTGACGAGAGCCTCTTCTCCTAATCAAACCCCACCTTTTGGAATTAAATTGAAAAAAATTGAGAACCTAAATCTTTTAGTAGGAAAGTAGTTGCAGCTCCGGGGGATATTAATGTTGGATTGGGCATGGTAAAAAATGTGGCAAAACTTTTAAAATTGACCCGCAAAATTCTCTTCCGAATGTTTTCATCCTTAATTTTTAAAAACGTCAAATCGTTTAATATTTGTAGCCCTTATCATTTTTTTCAACAAGAAATTTACATTTTTCCCAAAGTGCTGCGGTCACCTGGTCCGTTCTTCCTATCTGGTAAAGAATACAAAATCGAGTGCTTCATTGAGTGTAAGTAATTTTGCTTTTCAGGTTACGACGTCGTGGGAACGGAAAACATTCCTCTGGACCAGCCGGTTTTGTTTATCTCATACCACGGAGCGATTCCCAATGATATTCACTATTTCGTAACCTGGGTGGGAAATATTCGAAAGAAATTGATCTATACGGTTGTGGATCCGTTTGCGTTCAAGTTGCCTGGATGGCCTACGATGCTTGAAGTATTAAACGCCATATCCGGTAACGTTCAAACCTGTTCTTCTATTCTGAAGGAGGGAAACATGCTTACTATTACTCCAGGAGGCGTTTATGAATCGCAATTTGGGGATTCCAGTTATAAACTTATGTGGAAAAACCGACTTGGATTCGCCAAAGTTGCTCTTGACGCTAAAGTGGTAATTGCAATTAATTCTGTCATTAGCCTTATTATCAAGGTCGGATTCCGATCTCAGAACGACCAAGGTCAAACCGAGGGGGAAACAACTACTTAAAACCCGATTCAGAGAAAGTGGATTAGGCTGTATTATGTCGGATATTCTCTTGATTAGTTTGGATTATATCGAATTACCTCTATATATCGAATTACTGTGGATTACTGATCCATGACACACGATGACTTTGTAAAGCTCTTCGCCTGGGGTGATTCCTAAAGCAATTGATGAGCAAAATAGGTCAGAGCAGTGCCCTTGGTGGCCCTGGTAGGAACGAACGTGTTGTTTAAATAACCAACATGGGAATTCCAGATACTTTAAAAAAATGTATAACCGCAAATTTTCTTGTATGAAGTCCTTGATCCGAAAGCAACCAAATTTCAACGAAATAGTCTAATGTTCAACCCATGTAATGAATTTACAAACAACAAAAATAAGATTTTCCCAAAAAAGGAATTTTTAACAAAAAAGCTTAATGTTCTACAAAAAGGGTAATAATTTTCTACTGAAAAGACGAATTTTGAACTATAACACATTAATTTTCAACGAAAAAAATTAATTTTTAATACAATAGTTCAACTTTCAATAAAAAATTATGTAAAATTATACATTTTCAGTTTAAAAAATTAATGGTCGACAGAAAAAATATTTTTGCCATAAAATAGTTCGATTTTCAAATTTAAATGATAAAAAAATAATTTTTCATACCAACAAAAACGAATTTTCAATAAAATCCGTAAATTTTTTATCATTTTTACACAAGAAAATTTTTTTCATAAAATAACCTATATAAATCTTGTAAAATATATACTCGAATATTTAACTAAAAAAGAAAAATTTTGAACCAAAAATTAAAGTTTTCGTTCACCAAATACGTAATATTTTTTTCACTCGTCTTAACATGGAGAATGATACTTCGGCAAAACCTCCCCCCCCCCCCTAAACGTATCACGTATTTTTTTAATGGCCCCTGCATTTTTAGCTGAAAGAATAATTTTGATCCAAAAAGATCTAGGTTTCAGTGTAATAATTAATTTTGTCAACCAGAAAAACGAATTTTCAATTAATTTGTCGAAAATTCGTTTTTGTTGTTGTTGAAAATTAAATCTTTTAACTGAAAATTAAATTACTCTGTTAAATATTTATTGTATTGATTTTATTTTTAACTATTTTTTTTAACATTCGTTTTTTAAAATAATTCATTAAACTGAAAAATTAACAATTCCATTTTTGTTAAAAATTGTTTTCAGTTCAAAACGCAAGAATTACATTTTTGTCTGACCCCGCTTGAAAATGCGCCACTGCATGCAGAAAAATGATGAAGAGAACAGGAAAAGGTAGAAAAGGGCAAGGTTAAAAGAGGAAGGGAAAAGGGGGAAACGGAAAAAAATAAAATAAAAGGGTAAAGGGATGAATAGGAAAAAGATCAATGGTAAAGAAAACAGGGAAATGGAGAAGAGGAAAAAGCGAAAGGGTGAAAAGGGAAAGGGGAAACAGTAAAGTGGAAATGAGAGAAGAAAAGCGGAAGGAGAAAATGAGCAAGTGAAAGGTGAAAATGGAAAGGGGAACACAAAGAAGGAAAGAGGGAATTGGGATAGAGAAAAAGGTTGAAGGGAACGGGGAAAGACTGAAAAGGAAAAGTTTAAAACGGGAAAAGAAAAGGCGAAAGCAAAACAGTAAAAGGCAATTAGGAAAAGGGAAGGACAAATGAGAACACGATATAGGGTGAAAAGGGAAAGAGGAAAGGAAAATGTGGAAATGGGAAAGTAAAAGGGTTAATGGGATGATAGAAAAAGAAAAAGTGTAAGGGTTATGTAGAAAATGAAGAAAGAGGAAAAGGGGAATCGATAACGAGCAACAGAAAATAGGAAAAGAGAAGGGGAAATTATGACTAGGGGAAAGTTAAAAGCGAAAAGAAAACAATGAGGAGGATTGAAAAGGGGAAAGGAAAATACAAGAGGGGAAATGAAAAAGGGGTAACGGGAAAAGTAGATGGTGAAAAGGGAGAGGGCAATGAATAAAAGGGAAGAGAAAAACGAGAAAGGAGAACGGCTGAAAAGGGAAAATTAAAAAGGGAAAAGGAAACTTTCCGCTAGAGCGGCTGGCAACTGAGAGCTACCCGATACCCCCGATACCTACCTGGTAAGACCAATCATAAAGCCCCAATTGTTATATCTCTCACTACAACATCGTGGAAGATGAAAAAGAAAAATATGCTATTTTTGTCAGAAACAAGGGCATTTTCAACGAAAGGAGGACTCTGGATGACAAGTCGGTAAATAAGGACATGTGATATACACTGGAATCCCGTTTTTCCTTAGTTCCACATTTCCTTTCCCCCGCATTTACTTAAGATTCCGGTCCCCTTTTTCCTAACATGTCTCCTCTGTTCACGCCCCACTACCACGCTTGTGGGTAGTATGGTGAGCAGTGACAAGTGAATACGTGAGCTCTTCTTTCTCTCTCCCTCAACCAATCAAAGTAGGTCACCTGACTTCATCCACGCAAGAGTGGAAATCCCTACAGTCTTAGTGAATGTGAGACCCGCACGTTTCACTTGACTAAGAAAAAACGGGGTTCCAGTGTACCAGACTCTGGTCTCAGAACATCAAACCAAAACGGAACGAGCAGGGCGCCAGGCTCGAAACAGATTCTTCTTTTTCTGGCGCCAGTCTGCAATTATCTTGCTACTAGGCAGAGGTGTAGCTACCGGCGTATCAATGATACGGGGCCGCCGAGGTCCGGCCCCCCCCCCCAAATAAGAGATAATGAATGAAGTTTTTTTTAAAGAGCCCACCCTCCCTCCAAGCAAATTTGATACAGGGCCCCTTAAGGTCTAGCTACGCCACTGCTACTAGGGCAGAGTTATCCAATTCAATCTGGTAATCCGATATAATACAGAATAATCCACCTTCGCTGCAACGCATTTTTAGGAGTTGCTATCTCTTTGCCCTGGCCTGTTGGCTTTTGGTGTCTTATTTCCGGTATCTCTTACGATTTGGTAAAGTCTAATATAAACAATTTGAATTCCAGTGCATCATACCAGTGTTCACGAGAAACATTAGAGAAGCCTATAGAACGATCAGTTGGGGCACCAGATGGTGGTTAAAATTATACGAAACTATAAAGTTTCCTTTGAAGCCGTTGTACGGTGGATTTCCAGTAAAGCTTAAGACTTTTGTGGGCAAACCAATTCCATATGATGGGAGTCTGACGCCAGAACAACTTCGGACGAAGGTATAAAATTCTTTTGAGATTTCAACAACGAAAATTCAAGCAAAATTCGAGAGGTTGACTACTTGTCTTTTGAATGTACGCCAGATTTTAAGAGTTGAAAAGCTTTCGCCAAGGTTTAATAATTTTTCACAAAGATTTCAAAGATATTAAAAGATTTCAATTTTTCAAAGATTTCGCGAAACTAGACTTCAATAATTTTAGAAAGATTTTACAGACTTAAATATTTTTAATGATTTCTCCTAGTATATTACATATCTAGGATCATGGCCATTCGTCCCGTGGTGTGTATACTATTTTTCTTTCTACCCACTAGAAAATTCGCGACCAATCTATAATCGTGAAATGAAAACGTGTAATGTATGTAGGATTCGTCTGCTTCTTAGTCTCCGCCATGTTTTAACTTTCGTCCCTGCAGGTTGGCCTATTCGAGTAACGTGGTTAGTGTGGTAGCACTGTTGCGGCTACAAAAGCAGGCGCGATATTTAAATATGATAACGAGCGACGGATTTTTCTGCATCCGATAACATCTCCAACCCTCGCTACATTCGGGTTGTTCGTCATCAGATGCAGAAAACCCCGGAGCGAGAAAAGCAAAATATGTACTATGTGGGTGCTAAAACGCGGGCATTGGACCCACTCTGTCGACTTGCGGGTTCGATGCCGCCTCGAACTATGGAAGAGCCTTGGTGGCCCATGCGGTGAACACTAGCCTAGCAAGGGAATTGTTTACCTCCGGCGAGTCGTGGGACCAGTAATTCTAGAGAAAAAGGTTCTCTAAGTACTTGAGGCTGTTGCTCTTGGTGGTTCGGAATCCAACTAAAACTGTAGATCCACCTCCCACCACCAAGTAAGTGTGTGGGCGTTGTATAAAGGATAGGGAAAAAGGTACAAGAAAAATGTAAACCCTTAGGGGACACATTAGCAGATTCGACCCAACTATTAAAACAAAGTCATTCACGTTTTATAATGACATTTTATACTTATTATAATATTTATTTGCATAAATTTTCCCATTAACCTTATAGTGAGGGTTAAGTAATATTATCTATTAATTACCATTAATAAAATTACTATTAAAAGAACTGCGCAAAGATTTCACAAATTCTTCATAGACTTCGCAGAGCTAGCTTTAAAACATTAGAACTTTTTCAAAAGATATCTTACAGATTAAAAAAAAATCCCAAAATTTTTCAATGGTTTCGAAAGTTTTCAAAATATGTCAATGATTTTTCGGTGATATCAGAGATTTCAAAAGATTTCGCAAATATTTTAACACCATATTTCGAGAGTGATCAACCCCTTAGACAAAATTAAGTGTAAACAAAATAAATGAAAAATTCTTAACAATTTTTCATCTTTTTCAGGTCGTCAGCGCTCTTGAAGAATTGATACAAGAACATCAACAAGTGCCCGGAAGTATTATGCGGGCATTGTGGGAAAGATTTTATGACGCGGAAGACAGTCCTAAAAAGCCCAAGTGATTCGAGGGAAAAATAAAAAGAAGAGCAAAAAAACGATATATCACTACTAATAATAAATTTAAATTTCATTAAAACTATTAGTAGTGCTACATCGTCTTTTTTCTCTTTTGTTCATTTTTCTCTGGAATCTCAGGATTGTGATTGATTCGCAATATTGGCAGTAATAAAAGCTAGAAGTTGTTGATAATTTCAGAGACATATATTTTGTAATAATTTTAATAATTTTGTTTATCAAAAAAGGACCCCGTTCAATTTACATTAAAATTCGGCCCATGTCAAATTGGCTAAAATTTCAATATAATACAGTTTACCAGGGGTGTTAGTTGAAGTTTGCCGGTTTTTTTCAATAAAGAAAACACTTAATCCTCAAGGGAATCTCAAAATTTTTGTTTTCAAAGTAATGACCATTGGATTCTACACATTTTGCCCATCTTTCAGGTAAATCATGGATACCATTCCAAAAAAATCTTTTTCTCTTTCAAGGCAAACGATTCGACGAGCCATTTTTCGACTTTTTCAAAATTGGCGAAGCGCTGCTCTGCGAGTGAGTGTCCCATCGACGCGAAAAGGTGATAGTCGTACGGGGCGAGGTCTGGAGAGTACGTCGGGTGCGATAATATTTCCCAATTCAATGCTTTTAATGTGTTCTTCACCACTTTAGCGGTTTGAGACGGTGCGTTGTAATGTTGTAGGATAACTTTGCCATGTCTTCGGGCCCATTCCGGCCGTTCTTCGATCAACGCATGATTCAAATTGATAATTTGTTGTCGGTAGCGATCCATATTCACCGTCTCGTCAGTTTTTAATAACTCGAAGTACACCACGCCACACTGGTCCCACCAAACACAGAGCATTGTCTTACGACCAAAGCGATTTGGCCGAAAAGCAACGAATGCCGGAAATGCGATTTACTTGGAACGAAACTCAACATATTCACTGAGGTAAACAACTATATTGGTATTATTTTGGTAGAATGGAATTGTGTATTTTTGAAGGTGACCATAGAAAAATATGACATAGATGCCAATCATAGAAATGTATACATATCTCTAGCTACATCTATGAGTAAAACCGTCAAGCTTCAACTAACACACCTGGTAAAGCCTCCTGATCAAAAAATCCTACTGGGTACTAGTCCAAAAAGTCAAAATTTTTCGAAATAGGTGGGGCTGAACGAGAAAAATATGACCACAAGCGAATCTAATGTCCCGCTTGAAACTTGAAGATGAGGTGCAGATTTTTCAATAAACTGTGATCAGCACAATATTTGTCAATACTGGAAACACTGGTAAGACCATTCCAGCTAATAAGGGCAACAAAATGATGCTATCCTGGTAATAATAGGCGAAATAATGGCGCTGTCCTGGAAATATAAACACTGTTCGAAATATTAACGGTGGAAGAGAGTTCAGTCAATGAATACAAGACTGTAGATCAGTCCAATTATCAAAGGAAAAGCCAGTGCAGCTAATAAAGGAAATGTAATGGGACATGTTATTAGTCATGAGACGCTCACTCGCATTGTCCTTTGTTTCTCAATTTCATGCAGTTGTGAAACATAAGAGGATCACTCATATTGTCATTTGTTTCTGATATTCATGTAGTTTTAAAACATAAAACGATCACTCATATTGTCATTTGTTTCTGAATTTCATGCAGTTGTATAACATAAGACTTTTTCATCGTTTCTACTAAAATAGCGGTGGATTTATGACACGTAGTCTTGTAAATAAGTAGGTTTTCGCACGATACGTTTTGGTCATTGCTTAATCGATACATCGTTTGTTTTTGTATTCGGAAATTATTGCTTAAATCTTTGTCGCCTTCAGGACTGTAAGAGTTCTTGGTTAGTTGATTTTCGCTCTCGTTTTCGGAATCACTTTCAATCTCATTTCGATTTATTTCGTCTATTATGGAACCTCGCCAAATTTTCAATTGGCTCAGATGGGCCGTTAGTGGATATCTTAATCTTCGACGCTCCACAATAGGCTGAATCTCATAGGTGTCACCCGGTATTTTTTAGATAACTACGTATGGACCTCGATAACGAGACTGTAACTTTATACTCAGTGTTCATCTTATTTTTCTTTATACATCTTTTGAGCTTTTTCGATTTGTCTAGTTATTTCTTTGCAGAGTACCCTCGGATCTTGATAGATTTCACATTTCTCGGTTAATTCTTGGTTAATTCTTTAGTTACGCCTTCTTTAAAACGAGGTAGATACCCGTATAGTGTCTCGTAGAGTGCTTTACCCGTTGTTTTGTTATTTAAAGATTTTATGCCTCTCGCGATTTGTTGTAATTAATTATCCCATTCGGATTCGTTTCCTTCCCAGGCCCCGGCTCGTAGAGGAGCGAAAATCGACTGGTTAACGCGCTCTACCTGCCTGTTGGCCTGAAGATGCCTGCTCGAATTGAATGTTATTTTTATCCTATGTTTGTTACGACAATGACGAAATTTCTCCAAGGTGAAACTCGTTCCCCTATCACAGATTACTCAACTTGGTGCACCGAATTATTCAACAACTTTATTGAATCTTTCGATTTTCACCGTCGTTTCTGTGTTTTTGGTGGCTTCTAGTGCAACGTACTAGGTTAAGTTGTCGAATATGGTTAGGAAGTATCGGTTACGAATTGGAAAGGGACCCAAGTGGTCCAGGTGAACAGTCGAGAAGGGTTGATCTCCTGGCGAGAACGGGTGTAATTCTCCTGGATGGCGGCATCTAGACTTTTTGTTCATTACACATGGCAGACACCCAGCTATATGCTCTTTTATATATCCGCGCATGTTAGGATAGTAATAGTACCGACGCATTCTAGCTAGGACTTTGCCGATACCTAGTTGACTTGCCAAGTCGTAAAAGCGTATTGTCAACACTTTTCGCATGAAAGGAGGAATGACATATAATAGAATTTCTATATCGCCGCGCTTATTTACTCTGTATTTCGTTTGTCTTGTGTCCTTTCCTCGTCCGGTTTCTCGAGTATTTGGATTAAGGGGTCCCGGTGGTCTAGAATTTTCAAAAAATCGATTTTTTTTTATATTTCGAAAGTATAGTCTTTTAAGAATATACTGTTAAATTTTTGAAAGGATATTTACAATACTTTCGTTTCTACA
>JAAAKG020161597.1:0-29183 GCA_010014905.2 Druon quercuslanigerum
ATGTTAAGAAACTAGATAGATATAAGACATTATGTAAATAGTTGTAAATATTTGTAAATATTAAGGTATAAATTTTCTTTCTGTTTATTATGTAAGTGGTATGGATTGGAAGTCATGTAAACCCTTAGGGGACACATTATGAATAAAGAAGAAGAACTAGACAAGTAAAAAATTAGAGAACAAGTATTACAAATCACCGAAACAAAAATTGAAGAAAAAATGAACAAAAACGTAACAATAATAACGGGGATAAAAATAATTCAGAAAACAATACAGATTTTGAAGAAATGAAAAATTGTCGAAATGACAACCAAAACAAAAACAATCAGGGTAAAAAGCGATACAAACATCGATTTTTATTCTCACCATTCCGATTTCCATCTCAACACTTTCTAAATCAATAAAAAGATATTTTAGACCTAACTGCGGACCTAGACAATAAACCAAGATATCCAGTCAACCCTTATAAAAAACTGTTACCATCTGTCAATCAAATCTCGTTAAGCTTAACTCAAGATCTAAATGCCCCAATGATTGAATTCTCTACAGAATAATCCGAAGACAATTCGGGAAAAAATAATAACAATAATAAACAAAAGTCCCAAAAACCAAATTATGGATATAAAAATTAAGTTATTATTGTAATTTATCAGATAATTTTACAACAGAATGCCCTTATTATGCTTACAACCAGGGAAACTGGAGCGGCTAGTAATAGGGCTAAAAACATCATAACCTAGCACAGAAAAGCTCTAATTTTTAAATTTAAATAAAGATGAAATAAGGGAAACACGTTTTTAAGTGATGACAAAATTCGAAAACAATTTATTTCGAATCTTATTAGAAATAGGTACCACACATTCCTACGGTCGCGAACGGAGAAACCGCAGATATAATTGGACATGCAGTAGTTTCAATTTTGATCAGAAATAAAGTAAAACACATTATGTTTAGGTTATTTAAAAAATTAAAATCCGTAGATATTTTAGGTACGGATAAGTTGAAAGGCCTACGGATGGCCCTATGAAAACTTATCCAAAAGGACTACGCATCCTAGTAACTGAGATAAGAACCAAAGCTAAGCCTAATATTAGAGTAAACAATAATAAGGAAGTTAAAAGCGAGAAAACTAGGGACAAACCTTTGAATGAAAAAGGAGAAAATAGATGTAAAGAGACACAAATCAATGAAACAGCGATATCACCCCGTAAGCCCTAAAATAAAGAAAATAATTTTCGAAACAGTAAAAAAATTAATAGAATAGGAAATAGTAGAACCCTCTTCTTTTGATTGGTCAATTCCCATAATAATGATTAGAAAACCTCTGACCAATTGGCTAATATACTTGTTGGAATTTTTAAATTGTAAAGCCATTTTAGAGAAATATGGTCAGTGATTACTTTAACAGAGTAACCCTTAAAGTAAGGCCTTAATTTTATTATTGCCCAAAGTACGGCTGAACATTCTTCTTCAGAAGCAGATTATTTTCCTTTTGCTCCATTCAGACCTCTACTTGCAAACGCTATTACGAAATTTTCGCTGTTTATGTTTTTTGTCAATACGGCTTCCAACCCCGTATTGCTAGCATCGGTTTAAAGTTAGAATCGACTTTCAAAATCAGGACCCTTAGCTTAATGTCAGTGCGTAATTAATTAAACAACAAGCGAGATTGTCAGAGACCTTAGCATTAAATTTTATTACTTGTTAAATTACTTGTAATTTTTTACTTGTTAAAGCATTCAACTTTGTGGCAATAATATACAGAATGTAAAAATAAGTTATAAATTTATAAAGAATAATACTTTTCAAGATTAGAACCAATTTGCGCAATCATGTTTCATTATTTTGTCGTTTGCAGACCTTTTAGTTTTACAAAATAACATTTGTAGTATATTAAGCAAATGCATTGTATACGATCTCATTGCAAGAATTTTAGGATAAGCTCAAATACCGGACTCTCGTGGGTACGTTAAGGTCTTTTATAACGAAAGACGTATTTTGTCTGCGCATCTCACAGAAGTTGGATACTATATAAAGTATAAAACAAAGAAACGTGCTGTTGTGACATACGAGTGTGGAATAGATGGTGAAAAGTTAAATAGGACGCCGTCATTGCAGAAAGAAGCTGACGTGCAGGTAATACACACATTTGATATGTAAATAATGTCAACAACCTTTTTAAAAGAGAGGTAGAACAACTCTAAGAAGTTGCTGAAAGTGCAATTATTGAGAATTTTTTTAAATCTTGTTATAGCATAATATTTCGATATTAACACTTGTGAAGCAATAGCGGTAGAAGTCCGAAAGTAATTTTTCGTTTATATTTTATGGTTAATTATCAAGAAAGATGTTAACGGCTTGGTCAATATAACAAATATTATGATTCGGAGTAAGATTCACAGATAATCATTTTTTTCTAATGAAGAATTTGAGTTAAACCTGATAGGGCATGCAACATCTCTAAATATAATTTTTTTGTGAACAAAAATCATACTTTTTTTCTGGGTATTTAAATAAATTAATGTGATATTTGCCGCATTACCCTCATCTAAATGCATTATTCAGACTAACGTTGTCCCTGCTTTGTGTTATAGTAATTAATTATTAATTATGGACAAGAAACCTACTTATAAATTCTTGTATGTAGAAAATGGTTTCTCTCTATACAATAACTTCTTTTTATGTGAAGAATAATATTATCATACAAAAGATTGATAAAAATTTTAAGCAAATAACGAAAATTCGTCGCTTAAATATTATAGCTCGTCATGTCTACTTTTTGAAAATTTCGATCTATTACTATATGCTTACGAGATCATTATAAGTTTAAGCTCAAAAGTAATAATTCTGATATTAGTTAATTTATTTATATTTTGTGTACATGGATTATTTAAATTTGTGCCAATATTTTTTTTGATGACGCCCTATTTTTGCCCAAAACACTTAATTAAAAACTTGACAACATCTTAGTTAAGTGTATTATGTTCAAACATTCAGCCTCATTCTTTCAGATTGACAATTGAGGGACATGGCGTACTATAACAATAATTGCAGAAAATAGTTAATTACGTCTATATACAAGAACAAAATGTACATTTATTCTAAAAATCGATTTGTCTGTGCCACCCTGTTGAAATTACTATTTGAATTGATGGAAAGTAAAACGACGTCCTGAAGAAAGCCCAATACGACTGTTCTTACTTCCGTTTGAGATCCTTTTGATGCATCTGTCTCCGTTTAAGGTACTTTTTGTATTGGAGAATTAGCCCAAAGATTTTGGAACGCAGAGAAGCAGAATTTACATATAAATTCCCTCGAAATTCTTCATGATTTTTGGGCTTTTAAAAACTTTCAATCAAAAACTTTCATTCATCAGATGCTGCTATGAATTGGCAATACGACGTCGATTGCGTAAATAAACAAAATGGTTGAAATATAATATCTTTATTTAAATTTATTGAGTAAAGAAATTTGGAAGTGGTGCGGCAATACAAAAATTTGAGTTTATGCGTCTTAAATCGCCTTCAAGGAAAACATATAAGGAGGTCTAGAGTCCAGGATTTACAATGCTTTTTTAGTCTCCTTGCTGGCACCAGCAACATCCTTCGTCAACCTAAGCTTACTTTGGCTGCAGTACTATGGCATATTAAATAAAGCAAGATCGGCGATAGCCTAAATTTTACCAAAGAACATTTCGGACTCTACTTCACATTGTTTCTTTCAAACAATCTTCAAACAAAATCCGTGCCAGCCAAAGTACACAAAAACTTGGGATAACGTATCCCATACACCGGTATTGCATACGGTTACTATCTTGTTTCCACTTAGGTCCTTTACTTTCCAACAGCTGATAGACAAATTTTTTATTTTGTAAGCATTAAAAACATGAAATATTTCTATAATAAACATTGATCACGTTACTTTTTGTACAAAAGAAGCCGATATGAATACTGAAGTCCTTATTAAACTATAAAAAATTGCAAGCTGTAAATCGTGTTGAATCTTCCACTTCTTTAAAGGCAAATCGAAACTGTGTTTTGCAAAGACACTTAAACGCTACTTATAAGTTACAAAAAGAAAAAAAAATACAAAATTATTTTTAATTTTCGTTGAAAAAGCTTATGAAGCTGTATGTTCACAGACGCTTAGTCGGTGGATTATTGTGGATATATTGCTGAAGAGTATGAGTTTCATAGCAATAGATATACTGCTAATTAGATGGCGTAAGAAAACGGTGTACATTAAAATGCGATAAAGAGTTCAGTGCGCCAATAAAAATAATCGTTGATTCAGTTGTTGTAGTAATTAAATACATAACATTTTTAAATAGAATTTAATATGAAAATTGTCTACTCTAAACATCTATAACAGTAATCTGCAGATTGAGGTGGCAACAATAATTTTACGATATATTTTTTCAAACGAAAATATTAAGGCGAAATGAAATATATATTTGTTAAAATTTAACACCAATTCCTTATCAAACGATAAAAAATTTATTTTTAACGAATAAATACAGGTATTTATCTTAGTGACGGAACATGATTCACCAGCTCAAATAAGAGGATTGTAATTCTCGATTCGTTTATTGCGAAAAAGATACTTTATTACGTCGATATTTTAGGGAATATGACGTATGTTCCTAACTATATGGTCAAAAATTTAGGCCCCACCACTAAGTTATGAAGTCTCTTTAAAACTAATCGTCTTTCACGGCTGGATTCATTCCAAAAATAATTCTCAAGTTCTCTATCGTTATCTCTACTGGTACTATCATCACTACTACTTTCCGCATCTGTATATAGAATCAATGAACATCCTGACTATATTATTTGCCTCCGTGGCTTCGCTTACTTTTGCAAGTAAGTATACCTAATATATAACTAATAATAATTTGTGCATTTTCAAAAGTGTAATATAAAATTTAAAATAAAAAAAATTGTATTTAAATATATTCCTAAATGAAAACTTTTATGTAGTGCCACGTTGCCACATCCAGAACTTCTAACATATGGGAATAAAAAAAATGAGTATTACACATTAAATTAATATTTATCTGAAGTTTGTCTTGTGATATATTCTCTTAAATGTAAAATTAATAATTTAATATTATTAATTTAAACAGCTTTCCAAATCAACATTTGAATGTAGTGCCACGTTACAACATTTATAACTTCTAGCATATGGTGATACTGAAACGAGGATTACCCTTTAAATTATTACTATCTAAAGTTTGAGAGGTATACGACTTCTTTCATCAAAAAATAAATAATAACACCTTTAAATTGAAAAAAAAGTTTCTAAAATTTTTTTTGTACATTCATCTTGCCAGGCTAAAATCTTCTGGCATATGACAATACTAAAATGAGGATTAACCAATAAGTTAATTTTTATCTCAAACTTGACAGATATACGATTATTTTTATCACGAAATATATAATAACACTCTTATTTTGAAAAAAAAGTTCTGACAGTTTTTAATCATTGCACCCTTTCCGGAATCAAATCTGGTAACATATGAGAACGAAAAAATTAGGACAATACATAAATAAGGATTTTGGATTAAATTAACTCTTATCTTAAATTTAACTTTTATAACATTACCGGATTCAAATCTGACACCATAGGACATATAATTAATATTTATCCTTAACTCAAATTTTCTGCAATTTGATTTATTACTAAGAATACGTTTTTCATCTGAAAAAATGTTACAATTAAAATTTGCATTGGTGACACTTTGTCATCTTCCCATCTTGTAACATATAGCGATAAAAAAGTAAGTAGGAATGAAGATATTCGTGGTAATTGATTCTGTTGCTTAGTACTTTATTTAGAATTAATTAATTAATTAATTAATGAAAATACGTAGCTGGACACGGTTTCAGCATCTGTCCCCACCTAACATCCATAAAATTAATTTTGTTCCGTTTTAACTCGGAATATTCTTTTGTTCCCGGTTTATTCCGGAAAAATTATGTTCTATTTTTAGTCCAAAACTTTTTTTTTCCTTTTTCACTTTCAGCTGCTCATTTTTTTAATAAACATGACAGTGATTTCATTGAAAGTTTATGTGGTGTTATTTATCTAATAAATGTAAATGTAGTAATAAAGCTTATGTAGGTGCATTGGCCGGAGACTCTTCAATACTACTAATTGTACAAATATAGTTATTTCGCCTAAAACCTTTTGAAAAAGGAACGCATTGTAAAGAAAAATCTATGAATTCAAATTCACAAATTCATAAAAAGCTTTTTTACAGTTGAAAGTGCAAGTTCCGCTTCAAGCAGTAATGAGCAAGAACGTGCGGAGGAACATATTAATAGAGATGCAGAGCTCCCACCTTTTAATATTCCTTTAGGAAGCAAAATTGCTCTGGACAAACATATAGACTCCGAACGTGCAGTTAACGATGTTGTTAGGGGAACTTTAGGACAAGCTCCAATACCCGACACTCGTATGTACGTTAAAGTTTTTCACGGCCGAAGACGTGTTATGTCTGCGCGTCTTAAAGGAATAGAATACTATATTAAACATACAGCAACAAGACGTGCTAATGTGACACACAAGTGTTTAATTCATGGAAAAAAGGAAAATGGGGAGTCAGTTATGTTTGTAGCAAATCTTACGCGTGCCGATGCAGCAAGAAGCTGGGGTGCAGGTACCACACACATTTTGTTCGTAAATGATGACAACGTCCACTTTGAAGGAGAGGTAGAACAAATCGTGTAAGCGATCCTGAACCGAATCTGCTATAGCATGCAGCGATCTAAAAATTTGCTGAAATTCTAAATATTGATAATTATTGTATTAAAATGATTTTAATATTGTACAATGATATTTAGTATTAAAATTTCTGAAGCAATAATAAGTTAAACGCAAATTAACAAAAATTATTTTATTCTTCCTTTTTTCAGTTTAAATTTACCTCCGCTAGTATGCACGTTTCTGCAGAAATGTCGTCTAATAGTACTGTCCATGTTGTTACAAACGAATCAGTGCATACAAAATGGGCATTCGCGACAAGTAATTGGTGGATAAATTCCAAAAGTAATTTTCCATTCATATTGTATCATTAATCATATACTACAGTCGTATTTTTAATATTATTTTGCATTCTTCATAGTGACTTCGTCTATTCATTAGGCGTTTGAAACTATTGGCCCTCAATAATTAGTTCTCTGTTTTCTACTTTTCACTTTTTTTTATATAAGTTTAGTTTTAATATTCGCAACAGAATTTGAAAATTATTTGTCTCGAGCAGTATTTGCTCCCAGGTTTCAATATCAGGGCGCTGAAGAGGACAATTCAGCATGGCTGGTTTGATGTTAGAAAGAGACTCACAGATTTTACCTAATGTTTAAAAGACCTTACGATTCCTACCAGTGAAAGACCGAAACTGAGTGCATGAAACAAGTTAAAATTAGAAACATCCCCCCACCAAATATTGTTAAGAAAAATCATGCACCTTTCATGTTTTTCAATCCTCAGTTAAATTTTTGATTGCTAAATCGTTAAGATCTTGCAAGGTGGTATTATCAAATTTTAATCAAACATAAAAATTAGGATAATTCGAACAAGAAAACTTGACAATATTAGCACTTTTCTAATACGACTTACTTTTTCGCACACAAAAAATTGCACTTACAGAATTACAAAAATTGATTGAAAATAATTTGAAAGGAAAGAAAGGAAAGTTTTGAAATTCTTCGGCGGCACTTCCCCTTCCCAATGTTGAGATTTTTATAAAAAAGTATATAAGTGCTTTTTTAACAGGTGCCCACCCTCTAAAGTTTCTCATAAGAATAACATAAAATAATATTTGTTGTAATCTCCGTATAAAGCGTTAAATTAATGAGTAATTCTTTTCTTGGTGCCAGCCATCAAAACATATCAATCAGTCACGTGCAACGTTTTTTTTCAAATGTCAGCAAGATTTCTAAATTCCTAGGCTTGTATCGACATTATATTCAGAAAGGAGTTTCGTAGGTCTTCTCTCATAAAGATTCGAAACATTGATAACATTTACAGATTCCTATTTGGTAAGAAAGTTTTGTAGCATTACAGAGTTTGCTTAACTAATAGCGAAATATCAAGCTCTTATATTGGCCATGAGAACAATAACGGCCGTATGTCTGTGCCATTCTGGTTCAATTACTATTTGAATTTATGGCAAGTAAAACTACGTCTTGCAGAAAGCCCAATATGAGTGTTTTTACTTTCCTAAGAGATCTTTTGATGAATCTGTGTAAGTTTAAGGTACTTTTTGTAATGGAGAATTAGCCCAAAGATTTTAGAACGCAGACAGGCAGAATTTAGATATAAATTCTCTCAAAATTATGGCTGCTTTTTGGGCTGTTTAAACCTTTTAATCAAAAACTTTCGATCGACAGATGGTGGGGTTTATGCATCTTAAATCCCCTTCAAGGAAAATATGTAGGCAGATCGGGAGTCCAGGACTTAAAATCCTCACACCAAATTGGACCAAGCAAACATTTCGTTAATAATTATTCTTGTCCTAAAATTTATTAATTAAAAACCAGATTTAAATATAAATGTGAATTAGTTTGTTTATCGCTTAAGGACTCTAAAGCAGTAGCCACTAAGGGATTTACTATTTCATTGAAGGAAAACATTTTGTTATCTTTTTTTACAGTTCTCAATAATATCAAAAACTTTAAGGAGAATATTAAACAAACAAGGCCTATGGTATTTTAGCTGTTTCCCAGTGGAGTTCGCAGCCTTACTTTCCAGTATTCCAGTCGATGGTTACAGGCAAACCACTATTTTCGCGCCAAAATCAAAACTTCCTTAGTCTACTTGCTGGCACCATCAACACCCTTTATCGAACTAAGCTTATGCGAGTTGTAGATCTCCTATCACGAAAAATTTTGTAGAAAAGAATCTTCCAGAGCCAGCTAGAAGTGTTTCACTAGGATCACTGGCGGAGTCTTCCATCAAATAATGTAACAGCGCCTTAAAAGGTTGGTAGGCATTTTGTAACAAGAAAGGTTTGAATACTTTACAACTTTACAACGAAAATTTCGACAAAGGCACATCTTATGGCATATTAAATACAGCAAGATCGGCGATAGCCTTAATTTCATCAAAGAACATTTCAGACTCTACTTCACATTGTTTTTTTGAAAGAATCTTTTTCAAATAAAGAAATACAGGTATTGATCATGGTAACGAAACATGATTCTCCAGTTCAAATAAGTGGATTGTAGTTCTCGATTCGTTAATCGCGATAAAGATACTTTATTACCTCGATAGTTTAGGGAATATGACGTATGTCAATAATTATATGGTCAAATATCTACGCCCCACCACTCAAATAAAAAGTGTGCTTATAACTACTTGTCTTTCACGACTGACTTCATTTCAAAAATAAATTTGAAGTTCTCTATCGTTCTCTACTGGTACTATCATCACTAGAACTCTCTGCCTCTTTATATAGAATCAATGGAGATCCTGACTTTATTATTTGCCTTCGTGGCTTCGCTTACTTTTGCAAGTAAGTGTACTTAATTAATTACTAATAAACAATAGTACATTGTTCAAATAGAATATTAAATTTATGACCAAACAAAATTGCATTAAGAAATATTCTTAAATGAAAACTTTCATGTATTGCCACGTTGCCAGATCCAGAACTTCTAACATATGGGAATAAGAAAATGAGGATTACACATCAAATTAATATTTATCTAAAGTTTGTGTTGTAATATATTCTTTTAAATGTAAAATTAATAATTTAATATTATTAATTTAAACAGATTTGAAAATCAACATTTGTATGTAGTGCCACGCTCTAACATTCATATCTTCTAGCATATGGCAATACTGAAATGAGGATTAACCTTTAAATTAATTCTTATCTCAAATTTGAGAGTTATACGATTATTTTCATCAAGAAATATATAATAACATTTTTTAACAAAAAAAAAAGTTTCTTAACAGTTTTCTGCGCAGCCATCTTGTAGGATTTAAATCTTCTGGCATATGGCAATACGAGAATGAGGATTAACCATTATGTTAAATTTTATCTCAAATTCGACTGAATGAAGAAAATTTTGTATCTGAACTTTTATTTATGATCAAAATGCCGGATTCAAATTTAAAACCGTAGGACATGTGAATAATATTGATCCTAAACTTAAATTCTATGCAATATAATTTCTGACTAAGAATGCATTCGTCAGCTCAAAAAATGTTGTAATTGAAATCTGCATTTGGTGAGACCTTGTCGTTTTCCCACCTTGTAACATATGGCGATAAAATAATTTCGACGAACGAAGACATTCTATCCTTACCTTACATCCGTGCTTTTATCTCTTCCCTCCAGTCATGCGCTCGTTCGTTCCGTTTATGCTAGGAGAACTAGTAGGTGGCATTTTGGCTCTAAAGTAATTTTGTTCCGTTTTTACTCGGAAGATTTTTCTGTTCCCTTTTCATTCCAAAAAAATTATTTCTATTTTTACTGCCAAACTTTTTATGTCCATTTTGACTTTTAGCCGCTCATTTTTTTAAAAAGATGACAGTGATTCTACTGAAAATTTATGTGGTGTTATTTATCTAATTAAATGTAAAGTTAGTAATAAAGCTTAAATAGGTGAAATATAACGGGGATGAAAAACCAGACTTGGTAAACGCAAAAGAAATTGTAAGTTTAGGAAATTTAAAACGTTCAACATAGTATTATTTAGTCTATTTTATGAATAAATTTCGAAAGATTGAAGTTTACATTTAATTTAAACTTATTTTCGCGCTTCCCTATCAGTAATTTCAATGAAAACCAGTCCATTGTTTGTCAACATTCATTACTTACATTGTCTTCAGGTATTTCTGAACTTTTTATTTTTTTTTCTCCCTGCTGAACCTAAGATAAAGTTTACATTCTTATTTTCAAAATGTAGTCCTTAATTTATTAAAGTCTTTTTAGTTTTTTTTGACCCCAATATAACAATTTTTATTGTTTGAAAAATGAGAATACACGAAATTATTCCTCTTGATTGTTGTCTTCAATATTACTAATTGTAAAGATATAGTTGTTTCGCCTAAAACCTTTTGAAAAGGGCATGCGTTGTTCTGAACGTAAAGAAAAATCTATGATTTGAGATTCGTAATTTCATAAAAGGTTTTTTACAGTTGACAGTGCAAGTTCTGCTTCAACAAGTAATGCGCAAGAACGTGCAGAGGAACATATTAATAGAGAAGCAGTGCTCCCACCTTTTAATATTCCTTTAGGAAGCAAAATTGTTCTGGAAAAACATATAGATTCAGCACAAGCAGTTAACGATGTTGTCACGGGAACTTTGGGACAAGCTCCAATACCCGACACTCGTATGTACGTTAAGGTTTTTCACGGCCGAAGACGTGTTTTGTCTGCGCGTCTTGAAGGAGTAGGATACTATATTAAATATAAAACAACTAGACGTGCTAAGGTGACATACGAGTGTTCAATTGATGGAAACAATGACATTGGGATGCCGGCTTTGTTTACAGCAACACTTACGCGTACCAATGCAGAAAAAACCTGGGGTGCAGGTACCACACATATTCTGTTCGTAAATGATGATAACGTCCGTTTTGAAGGAGAGGTAGAACAACTGGTTTAAGCGATCCTGAACCGAATCTGCTGTAGCGTGCAGCGATCTAAAAATTTGCTGAAATTCTAAATATTGATAATTATTGTATTAAAATGATTTTAATATTGTACAATAATATTTAGTATTAAAATTTCTGAAGCAATAATAAGTTAAACGCAAATTAACAAAAATTATTTTATTCTTCCTTTTTTCAGTTTCAATTTACGCATGCAAGTATGGATTTGTTTGCATTCCAAAAGTAATTTTTATTCATATTTTATAATCAATCATACAGTACAGTCGCATGTTTGTTATTTAAAAGCAATTTTTCATACTTACTTCGTCCCTTTATTGTGCGTTTAAAACTGTTGGCCTTAAATAATTAGTTCTCTATTCCCTGCTTCGTCTTGAGACGATTAGTCTTAATTTTGAAATCATAAACTGAATTTTCCAAGATAAAATGAAATATTTCTGATAATAGAAAGAAACGTTAATTTCATACGATCTTATTCGGGAGCTGAGAGGGTAAGCCACAACTATAGTTCTCTCTGGATTTAGAGAACTTGAAAGCAGGAACAGGAAATATCTTCAGAAAGTGTGTCCAGAGATAAAGCAGACTTCGTTCCATGAAGTTTGCGGGCGATGAAATCGTAAGGGATAATTCCGCCGTTAACTTGGTTTGATTGCGCCATACTTTTTTTGATAATTTGGTAAATTGACGTTTGATTTCGTGACAGCTTTGCACTTCATTCCATGAAGACCTCGCTGTGTGATGACGGACGTTTTTAAAAATCAGAATAGATTGGGATTTATTATTATTGGAATTATTTCTGAAAGTAAATTCTTTTTATTCATGCAAAATCAGTAGAGCATTTCTCTCGTAACTGTGCGGAATCATTGGTTTGGTGAGGAATTTTAAATGAAACAATGTATGCGCAATCATATCCCACTTGAGTGGTTCCAATAATCTCATAATTGAAATATTTTAAGTTCTTATATAAAAATTAAAAAGTATGAATCAGAATAAACAGATTTTTTTTATCTCATATTCTTTGTAAGAATTGATGAGAAAATTTGTGTTCCCACTCAGTCAAGAGGAACCTATTCTAATTCCAAGGGTGTAATTATTTAAAAATTATAATAATAAAATTGTAAGGGCTATTTTCAATATCCTTCCAGCATTGGGGCCGACGAAAATATTCGGTCACGATCTGCTGATTAGGACACAGTAAATAGCGATCTGAGCCAAGTTTCGATAATTTAATTCATTATTGAAACTGATCGACATGCAACATATCTATTAATTAAATTAGAAGAATGAACTATAAAAAATCAGTGGGATGCGTTATAAAAAGAGAATTAAATTGCTAAAAAAATAATACGAGGAAGGAGAAATATCACAGTCTGATAGCTCTTCTAAGACAAATAGGCCTAAATTTTTAGAAGGTGGTCCCACATCAGATATAGAATCTGTAATTGAAGGACGCTTCCGACCACGACTTATTAAAGACTAGAGAACTTTTTTAATAGACATAATACTTTGCCGATTGACGAGAACCCACTTTTCTGGAAATAAGCAAAGGTTTTATATTCGCAACAGAATTTGAAAATATATAGCTGCGAGAAGTTAATCCTCCCAGCTTTCTGAATTAGGAAGGAGGTTCCAAAATCAGGGCGCTAAGAAAAGGACAATCCAGTATGGCTAGATTGATGTTAGAAAAAGACTCGCAGATTTACCGCAGATAAAATGAAAATTATCAGAACTACAGCATTTTCAAAATCATAGTCATAGTTCCTTTTTTATTTTTCTATCGAATAATTTCTGTGCCTATGAAGGAAAATAACTTGGCACAATATGTTGTTTAAAAAAAATCTGATATTATTATAAATAATTGTTTGAAACAAATAATTCTAATTATTAATTCTTCTACACAGAAAATGTTTCTTTCTCTATGCAATCGCTTATTTTCGATTCAATAATAATAATATTATCATACAAAAGATTGCCTTACAGTTCAACTCTCATTCATTCTTGTCCAAAAAGGATAATATCAGATTAAATAATTTTAAGCAAATAACCAAAATTCGTCGCTCTAATGTTCTACAACGTCATGTCTACTTTTTAAAAATTTTAAACTATTATGATATGTTTGAGAGGTTATTATAAGTTTAACCTTAAAAGTTACAATCCTGATATTGGACTTACATTTTGGTGGCGGTAGGATAGAGTGTGCAGTGACAGGTGGTGAGAGGTTTTTGCGGATTTTGTGTGGAAGGTGTGAGTAGAGTGTGAAAGGGGATGGCTAAAAGGTGAGTGGAGTTGTGAGGGATAAATTAGGGTGTTAAGAACTAATTTTCATTGTAGTTGTGGGAGGTTAGGTTGGCAAGCGAGTAGGGTGGTTTTGCGATCAGGTGTTTGATTCTTTATTGTAGGCAAGGGTGGTTCTATTAGTGCTAAAAAAGCAACATTTAGAGCGTTAAGCGAAAACGGCCTTGTGAGACATCTGCTGGCTGCAGTAAGTACTTTTTGCATGGATAGGTCACAGTTACCGACGGAAGAGCTGGAGGTGGGTAGCGGGAGGTAGCGGTCGAGTGGCGTATCAGGGAGAGGCAAAGATCGGAATATAGGAAACGCCAATGCAAGGGAGAGAGCATCTAGCGCGACTAAAGGGAAGGATCTCCTGAAAAGAACAAGATACCGCATAGATAGTACGGATAAAAACGCGCTAGAAAGTTCCTTTCAAAAAAAAGTACAGGTACGTAGCCCCCCCCCCCATTCACACATAACAAATGGAGGGGCAGGCATAAAAGGAGGCTTAGGGGTGCTGATAAGCGAGGTCAGAGGCTTGAGGGAGGACGTAAAAGGGGCGATGGAGCAGATTGAAGGTTTGAGGGAGTACCTGAGTGTAAGAGATGAGAGATGAGAAAAAGAGGTAAAAAAGCCGAGAGAGCAAGTAGAAGGATTTTAGAGAGAAGTAGCATGCGTAAAGAAGGGAAAAAATGATCAAGTAAAGCAGAAGGAAGGAAAGATTAGGGAGTAGAACGAAAGTGCGGAACAAACGCTTGAGAAGGTAGAGGCGAGGTCCTAAAGGGAATTAGCTGACAGGGTGAAGTGCGAGGAGCAAGGTATTTGGGAGAGGGTGGAGAACATAATAGAAAAAAAGTGGGAGAGCGTAGGAATGAAAAGGAAGAGAGAGCGGATAGAGAAATAATACAGACAGTAGAGTTAAGTATGGAGAGGAGAGAAAAGGCAGACAGAAGAGATAATATTGTCGTAGGAGAATTAAAGAGTGAGGAAGAAAGGGAGGGGGTGGAAATGCTGCTGTAGAGAATAGGATAGGTTAAAGGCATGATAGGGAAAGTTTGGATGGAGGGGAGATAGAAGAATGAATTGACTTTTGTGGAATTGGAGAGCTGGGAAGAAACATTGGGGGTAACTTGACGAAAAAGGAAAGGGATCTGCAGAAAATGCTAAACTGCGGGGCTAGGAAGGGGATTAGTGAAGGGAGAGTGGCAAAGTTAGGTTATCAAAAAATAAAAATAGAGGAGAATATGTGAGCATGGGATGAGGAGAAGGGGGTTTTGAAGGAAGTGCAGGGTAATTTGTTTCGTGGAAAGTATGAAGGGGGGGGGGGAAGTGAAGCAGGCTAAAGAAGTGTTGAAGGTGCTGTACTCGAACGTAACAGGGGTGACGAAGAAAGCTGAGAATTTCTGGAGGTATATCCAGGAATTTGATGTGGTGGGATTAGTAGAGACGTGAGTAGAGAGAAAGGAATGGGATAGTGTAGAACCTAAGTTGCCAATAGGGTATAGTTGAAGGCTATATGAAGCAATCAGAGTAAAAAGTAAAGGAAGGGCGAGTGGGGGAGTTATAAAAGGGGTTAGGGATGGATAAAAGGAAGGTGAGGGGGGAGACTTTGGTGAAAGAATTGGGGAAAAAAGAGGTCTGTACCGGGAAAGGAAAAGCTTTAAAACGAAATCGAAGGATAAGTGAATAAATATAGAGTGGAAGATTCTAAGAGACTCGATAGAGGGCAGAGGATGGGCTGTGGCGAATGGTATGGTAATTGAATAGAGGGTGGAATCTGATCATCAGACATTTAGTTTGTGGATAAAGTCGTAGTTGGCAGTACGCAGGGTGGGGAAGAAGGGTTGTTAGCTGATAGAGTGTCATGGACGAGAGAAGCACTTAGGAAACGTAACCTTTAAGGAGGAGTCGGTGGAAGAGATATCGGCATTTAAAAATAAGAAGAAAGGAATGGGGAAGCCTTGGTGGGATAGGGAATGTAAAAAGGTAAGCAAAAGGTGAAAAGGAAGTACAGGAAGTTTAAGGAAGGAAATGCGAAATGAATATGCAGATGGAATATTGCATGCTAGTGCTGCTAGTGATGCTCGAAAAGAGCGAAGAGGCTTGAAAGGAGATGATGAAAAGGATGAGAAGATACTTGGACAAGAATAGGTTAGAGTTAAATGCGGATAAGTCAAACGTTATGGTGTTCAGAAAAGGAGGGGAGAGATAAGGGAGGGAAGTAAAAGTGGAAGGGAAAAGCTGTACAGGAGGTGAAAGGGTTTGGGTACCTGAGCTTCATGTTTCGGAGGAATAGGTGAGTGGAAGGGTATATAAAAGAGAGAGTAAGAAGGGCAAATGTAGTAATGAATCAAGTGTGGGGGCTGGGAAAGAGGTTGTTTAAAGATGATTTTCCTTTGAGAATGAAATTGTTTGATTATCTGGTGATGAGTGCCTTACTTTATAGAGGAGGTACGGGGATGGAAGGTTACTCAGGAGGTAAATAGGATACAGGAAAGGTATGTAAAGTGGACACTAAATTAGCAAGGAATACGTAGAACTATATTGTCAAAAGGGAGGCAAAAAGTACGAGTTTAGGAATTATAGAGGAGAGCCGAGCGTGTAAATATGAGAAGAAATTTTTGGAAGAGGAAAATTTTTGGGAAAGGTATTTTAGAAAGAATGGATTGCAGGTGGATAAAGTGAGAAGGATGCATGAGGAAGAAAGGACTGTGTATGAGTTGGTTAATAGGAATAGCATGAAGTGAGAGAGAAGGAAGCAGGGAAGAAAGAATAAGCGAGTTTAATTTTAATTGGAACTATGTGAAAATTATGCTGAAGGAAATAGCACAATATTTGTGTGAAAAAGGAGAGCAAGGAAGTCAGGAACTTATAGCGAGATTGAGATGTGGATGCATATAAAGTTATAATAGGTTCTGGCGCACTGGAGAGAAGAGCATGTGTGAGCTGTGGGGGAAGCGGGATGCAAAAGTGAAACACTGGTTGGAGGAGTGTAAAAGGGTGATCCTTATCCGATTAACAAATTAATTTACATTTATAATTGAATCTCGTTGCGAATAAATAAATTTTAGTTCAAAAATAATTTTTTGAATCAATTGTAAATCCTAGAATCTCGATCTGCTTATATATTTTCCTTGAATGCGATTTAAGACGCATAAACCCAAATTTTGTTATTCCCGCACAACTTCTAGATTTATCTACTTAATAAAGGACCCCGCACAAAATAGATTATACAAAGTTTCTGGTAAAATCCTCCCTAACTGAGGTATTTTATAGTTTTTGGTCTTCTGATCACGAGAATTCATGTTGAAGAGTGAAAAAATAGACAGTTTTTCGAAAAACGACTAAAATTTCGATTTTCATGCAGCAAAGGAAGGTGCCACCAACACTCAACAAGTGTCTTGCGTATCGCTCATAGGAACAGTCCACTAGGCTGTCCAGGTGATATTTTATAGTTTCGAAACTGCTGATGAATAATATCGAGGTCCGAAGGTCGAAAAATGAAACGATAGCTGTCAGTGCAGCAACAAAGTTCGTTTTTGCATGGTATTAAAAAAGATAAAATGAGGAGTGGTAACTGTTTAGCGCAACAGTCACAGATCATGCCCACGAGGCTGTCCGACTGACACTTTCTAGTTCCGAACCTACTGATCAATACTATCATTTCAAAAGCTCTAGAAATGGCTAAATAACCTCTGATTAGGCACTAAATATTGTTACTTTGTATATTTAAATTGCTTTCAGGAAAATCTAATTTGAAAGTTTAAAGCTTAAAATGGTCAGTTTAGTTTGGGTTTTGTTGTTCTTGTCTGCGATCAGCGTCCATGATCCCATTGTGAAGCGCTGTTAAAGGATAACGAACATTATTCGCGTATCGAGCATAGCCGTTGTATCATAATACGGTAGCAACATGTGCACATGAGCCAAGGGTTTGTGCAAAAGATAGACACGTACAATAGTAACCTTTTATAGGATCAGGATCATTTTCATTTTGAACGTCTTGTTCTATGTGATCAATAGGCACATATGCGATCCAAAGATGATGTTTGGTCGCATTACAGAATCGTGAAAAGACTCTGACTCTTATAAATCCTAGTTCTGAGATTATCTGCGCATGACGCAATACTTCCAATAAAAGCTCTTCCTACTACTCTCTTTGCAGCTTATATTGGATGCATCCTGGAGCTAAGTTTACCTGTTAAACTTCAACATCCATCTCTCTCAAAAATTGCAAAGGTAAACGTGGAACGTCTTGCAATTGCTGAGAGTTTAAGCGCATCCACCTCTGGGCATTTCTAGCTTCCAGGTTTTTCTCTTTTACGAGTGCTTGAATAACGTTCACCTGCCGAGCTCTCTGTAGCAATTCTCTGGCTAGTTCTGCTTTCGTACCTTGCATCGCAGTCGGTGCATGGTAGCTGTTTATTATGGCACCAGCAATATGGTGAAAATCGCCGAGATTGTGAAGATGCGGAACGCGTACCACCTGAGCGAAGAACTTGAAAATGGACCTAATGTGACCATTCCTAGCCTCAACAATCCATCTTGTTTTTGTCACCAATCACGGTTCATTTGCTTCAATAGTCAGCAGTTGACGTGGTCCTTGTTGAAGTAGCGCGGGCATTTTCCAGTAAATGCCAAGGTTTTACAACAGCTCTGTGGCATCTCGATGGCCTATGTCAACCACAATAATCGATCCTTCAGGAAACCCCTCTGTCATCCTATCTTCATTTCTTGTAAACTCATTTCGAAGCATAGCAGCATCATTGTTCCTGCGGTCCTGCATTCAACTGAAAGTCTATGTATTTTACGTACACCATTCCAAATAACGCAACCATGATTTGCAGTTTGTTTCAATACGTTTAATCTTAGGCTAGAAGAATCACGCTCCATTAACAATATTTTATCAATGATGGACTGCTTGCAGTTAATAGATAGTCTCGTTTGCACAATTACGATAAGTGCTGGTAAGTTGAAAGCGTCACGTCGACGAATTGCTAATTCGCGGACAGCAGCATGTTCATCCCTATCTATTCGCGCTATTCGTTGTGGAGCAAAAACCCTTTCGCAAACATAACAGGAGAAACGGTTCCTAAACGCCATTGCGAAATTTTTCTATTGTAAAAAAACTTCGCCTTGTATTAAGACAAATTAAGAAAAATTAGGAATTCTAAACCGCAATGCTGATAGAATTTCTGAATAAATCTACGAAATCAAATTCTCAAATCTCTGTATCAAATATCAATTTTTAGTAATAATCAACAACGCGCCAGAATGTTGCAAAGAGTATAAATAATAAGCAACTCAGTGGAAGTAAATTATGTTAAACAACTGATAAAACGTGAAAAACAAAGAAAAAAACGAAAATTATTTCAAACGAAGTAACTATGAGATATTCCTGCAGAGAAAACGTACTCAAGAACTCAACACAGTTAAGAAACTCATTGGAATTCTCAGAAGTAGTAATCGATCAAATGAAAGAATGATTGATTACTTTGACGAAAATGACAGAACTATTTGCAAAAAGTTTGGCGTTAACATCTCTGCCATCGAATCTCTGCCAACGAATTATTTATTCGTCTCGCTTTTTCCAACATTGTTTCACGATGATTATTATTATTATCGTTATTAATATTTATTTTGCATAATCATTTTGACAGTTTAACAGTTTAATAGTACTCGACATTATTGATCAGCAGGTCCAAAACTACAAAGTGTCAGTCGGACAATCTCGTAGGCATGATCTGTGACTGTTGCACTAAACAGTTACCACTTCTCATTTTATCTTTTTTAATACCATGCAAAAACGTATTTTGTTGCTGCACTGACAGCTATCGTTTTATTTTCCGACCTTCGAACCTCGAAATTATTCATCAGAAGGTCCGAAACTAATAAATGTCAGTCGGATAGCCTAGTGGACTGTTCCTATGGGCGATCCGCTAAACATTTGTCGAGTGTAGGTGGCACCTCCCTTTGCTGCATTACAATCGACATTTGAGCCACTTTTTCAGTCTTTAACATTAATTTTCGTGATCATGAGACCATAAACTATAAAATATCTCAGTTAGGGAAGATTTCACCGGGAACTTTAAATAATCTATTTTACGCGGGGTAATTTATTTAGTAGAAAAATCTAGAAGTTGTACGGGAATAACAAAATTTGGGTTTATGCGTCTTAAATCGCATTCAAGGAAAATATATAAGCAGATCGAGAGTCTAGGATTTACAATGCTTACACCAAATTGGACCTAGCGGAAAATTCGTTAACAATTGATTTAAAAAATTCTTTTTTAACTAAAATTTATTTATGAACAACGAGATTTAATTCTAAATGTGAATTATTTTATTGATAAGTTAAGGATCTTGAGGCAGTAGTCACTGAGGCATTTAATTTTTCATTAAAGGAAAACATTTTTTTATGCTTTTTGACACTTCTCAATGATTTTATAAACTTTAAGGAAATAGCAACAAGAGAGGCCTATAGTATTTCAGCTGTTTCCCAGTGGAGTTCGCAGCCTTACTTTTCAGTATTCCAGTCGATGGTTACAGGCACACCATTATTTTCGCATCAAAATCAAAACCCCTGTAGTCTCCTCGCTCGCACCAGCAAGATCCTTTGTCGAATTAAGCTCACTCTGGTTGCAGGTCTGCTATTACGGAAAATTCAAAAAAGGTTGTTAGGCATTTTGTACCAAGAAAGGTTTAAATACTTTACAACAGGACACCAATATAACGTTGTATTTTTTAACCGAAAGTTTAAAAAAAGGCGCATCTTATCGCATATCATATACAGGAAGATCAGCGATACCCTTAAGCATACGGTTACTACCTAGTTTCCACAAGCAGAAAAAAGGCGAATATGTGGCTGTCAATTAGGGAAGGCCTAAAAGAGGCGGAGAGATTAGTGGATACACTCCGCGATCGCTCAATTACGAGCGAGGGTCTCTACAGAGATCTCATCGAGAACGTCGGAAGAACGGCTAGGATAAGAGCTATTTCCAGAAAGGGGAAAGAAAAAGCTAGGAAGAGTACAAGCCAAAGCTGCACTCAGACTGACGAAACCGTGGTGGCTCACACTTCCGACGATAGGAAGCGAGAGAGCGAGACCACCCTGAGTCCAGTCTAGGCGAGCTCTTCCAATCCTAGAATTAAGAAGCCGAGGACTCGCGAGGTTACGACAGTAACCTCGACCCCTAAGAAGGCAGATGGAAAGGAGCAACCCGCATCCGGTAATACCGGGAGGCAGAGGAGGACGAAGAGGCGAGCAAGACCCGATGCGGTTCTTATCAAACCGGCTGAGGGTCTGAGCTACGCGGAGGTCCTCAAGGACCTCAAGCTCAAAGTTAGGCCTGATGTCCTTGGCGTAAAAGTCAGCGAAGTCAGGCAAACTAGAAGTGGAGATGTGCTTGTGGAGCTCAGTCCTGCAACGAAAGGCAGAGGTAAGTTCTCAGCAGCCATCAAGGAGGTAGTTGGTGAGGGGGGTGACGTGTCGAGGTCTTGGACCTCGATCCAGCTGTTGATGCTGAGGACGTCGAAGCGGCCGTAAGAAGCCACTTCGGCAACAGAACTGTAGGGGAGGTGAAGGTCAGCATCACGAGAAAGCCCTTTAGAGGCAATCTGAGGGCTTACGTGGAGCTGACAGAATATTTAGCGGCGAGACTGATGCGCGCAGGACACCTGAATGTTGGGTGGGTGTCCTGTCGCGTACATGAGAAAATCTAGAGGGTTCGTTGCTACCGCTGCTTAGGCTTCGGCCACATAGCAGCCGGTTGCGGAGGCCCTGACCGAGCAAAGTGCTGTTGGAGATGCTTCAAAGAGGGTCAGAGGGCTGCAACGTGCGAAAGTACACCGCAGTGCTACCTCTGTGCCGCAAAAGATGCGAAGCCACGGACAGATCACCTACCGGGGACGATGAGGTGCTTTGCGTACAGGGAGGCTGCCTCGATGAAGAAGCCTCCCGTACGCGCAAGCTAATGACGTAGCTGGGCAGGTCCGTTAACAAGCCCAGACCTGCAGAAGGAGCCCAAGCTGGGATAAAAGAGGAAAGCCGAGGCACGGCTAAAGAACGGCACTCTTTTGAAGTAATGCGAAAGTGGTTCCGGGGGGGAATTATGCCAAGGAGAAAGGGTGGTGGTTTTTAGTCGGTCGTTGGTAGCATCAGTATAATGGAAACTACCGAGAAGTGCGGACCCTTCTCGGTGTGTGATAGCACATTTTCCACCTTCCCTCGCAAAAAAAACCTAGTTTCCACTTCAGTCAATTACTTTTCAACAGCTGACAGACAATTTTTTTTTTGTTAGCATTAATAACGAGAAACAGGGTTGGCCCCTTTCCTATAATAAACATTATTCAAGTTACTTTTTTTACAAAAGAAGCCTAGCTGAATATTAAAGTCCTTATTCAGATATCGAAAATTGTAAGCTGTAGATCGTGTTAAATCTTATCCTTCTTTAAAGACAAATCAAAACAGTATTTGGCAAAGACACTTAAACGCTACTTATAATTTACGAAAAGAAAAGGAAACGATACTAAAATATTTTTAATTTCCGTTAAAAAACCTAATAAAGCTGTATGTTCAAAGACTGTGGATGGAACCAGTACTTTCTCAATGTAGTATTGCTAGAGAGTATGTGTCTCACAGCAATAGATATGCTGCTCATTAGACGGCATTAGTAAACGGTCTACATTAATGTACGATGAGGAGTACAGTGGGCTGATCAAAAAATAAATCGGCAGTAATTCCGTGTTTTTATAATCCCCCGATGTTCTACTCTAAACATCTACAACGGTATTCCCCAGAACAAGGCGGCAAAAATTATTATACGATAAAATAAACTTAACAAAGTGGTATTTGATCGGAATTATCTAACATTTTTTTTAACAAAGATATAATAAGGTGAAATGAAATATAGATTTATGAAAATCTGACTCCAATTATTTATCAAAAAGCAGAACATTTCTTTTAAACGGAAAAATACAGCTATTAATCATGGTGACGAAACATGATTCACCAGTTCAAATAACTGGATTTTAGTTCTTGTTTTGTTTAGTACGCAAAATATACTTTCTTATCTCGATGGCTTATGAAATATGACGGATGTCACTAATTATATGGTCAAATATCGAGGCCCCGCCACTCAATTGTGAAGTGGCTTAAAAACCACTTGTCTTTTACGGCTGGATTTATTTTTAAAAACAATTTTAAGTTTTTTTATCGTTATCTCCACTGGTGCTATTATCACTACTACTCTCTGCCTCTGTATATAGAGTCAATGGAGATCCTGACTTTATTATTTGCCTTTGTGGCTTCGCTTACTTTTGCAAGTAGGTATATCTAATATATTACTAATAAAAAATTGTACATTTTTCAAATAGAATATTAAATTTAAGATTAAACAAAATTGAATTAAAAAATATTCCTAAATGAAAACTTTGATGTAGTACCACGTTGCTAGATCCAGAACTTCTGACATATGGGAATAAAAAATTAGGATTACACACTAAATTAATTCTTACCGAAAGTTTGTCTTATAATATGTTTTGTTCAATGTCATATTAATAATGTAATATTAATAATTTAAACAGATTTTCAAATCAACAGTTGTATGTATTGCCACATTCCAACATTCACATCTTCTAGCATATGGCAATACTGACATGAGGATTACCCCCAAAAATAATTTTATCTCAAACTTAAGAGGTGTACGATTATTTTCATTAAAAAAACAATAATAACACCTTTAAATTAGAAAAAAGGTTCTGGAAATTTTTCTGCACAGCCATCTTGCCGGATTCAAATCTTCTGGCATATGACAATATTAAAATGTGGATTAACCATTTAGTTAATTTTTATTTTAAATTTGAGGGATATACGATTATTTTGGTTACAAAATATATAATAACACTCTTACATTAAGAAAAAATTCTGACACTTTTTATTCTTTGCCACTTTTCCGGATTCAAATCTGGTAACATATGAGAACGAAAAAATTATGACAATAAGTAAATAAGGATTTTGGATTAAATTAACCTTTAAATTGAGAAAAATTTTTATCTGAAATTTATACGCCATCACATTGACGGATTCCAATCTGAAACCATAGGAGATATGAATAATATTGATCCTAAACATAACTAAGGAAACATTTTTCAGCTCAAAAAGTTTTGTAATTAAAATTTGTAATGATTATCCGTAGCTGGACACGGTTTGAGCCACTATCCCTACCTAACATCCGTGCGTTCATCTCCTCCCTACAGCAGTGCGCGTTAGTTTCGCTTTTGCTAGGAGATTCAGTATGTTGCATTTTGGCTCTGAAGTAATTTTTTTTATTTTTACTCGCAACATTTTTTTTGTTCCCTTTTTATTCCAAAAGAAGTATGTGCCATTTTTACTTCCAAAATTTGTATGCCCATTTTCACTTTTAGTCGTTCAAGGAAAGATAACACTTATTCCATTGAAAATGTATGTAGTGTTGTTAATTTAATTAAATGCAAATGTAGTAATAAAACTCATATAGGTAAAATTGACCGTAGATTAAAAGCCAGAATTGGTGAACACGAAAGAAATGGTAAGTTTAGATATTGTAACACAGGTTTGCCATAACTTTCTTGGAATTTTAGTCATTTCTTTGACTTCAAAAATATTATAAGATAAGCTACAGAAAAAAACACGTATTAACAAAGTATTATTATATATTCTATTTTTATGAATAAATTTCAAAAATTCAGCCTACATTCAATTTAAACTTATTTTTGCGCTTCATCATCAGTAGTTTCATTGAAAAGCTGTCGATTGTTTGTCGACATTCATTACGTATACTGTTTTCAGGTATTTCTAAACTATTTAATTTTGTTAAACCTTCCGAGCCTAAAATAAAGTTTACATTATTATTTTTAAAAATGTAGTCCTTGATTTAATAAGGTCTTTCAAATTCTTTTGACCCCAATATAACAATTTCTGTTTTTTGAAAACTGAGAATTCACGAAATTATTCATCTTGATTGTTATCTTCTATACTACTAATTGTAAAAATATAGTTATTTTGCCTAAAACCTTTTAAAAAAAGTACGCATTGTACTGGACATAAAGAAAAATCTATGATTTAGAATTCATAATTTCATAAAAGTTTTTTTTACAGTTGACAGTGCAAGTTCCGCTTCAACAAGTAATGCGCAAGAACGTGCAGAGGAACATATTAATAGAGATGCAGAGCTCCCTTCTTTAAATATTCCTTCAGGGAGCCTGATTGTTCTGCACAAATATATAAATTCCGAACGTGCAGTTAACGATGTTGTCATGGGAACTTTAGGACAAGCTCCTATACCCGACACTCGTATGTACGTTAAGGTTTTTCACGGCCGAAGACGTGTTTTGTCTGCTCGTCTTGAAGGAGTAGGATACTATATTAAATATAAAACAACAAGACGTGCTAAGTTGACATACGAGTGTGCAATTGATGGAAAAAAGGAGGATGGGACGCCGGCTTTGTTTGCAGCAACACTTACGCGTACCAATGCAAAAAGAAGCTGGGGTGCAGGAACCACACACATTTTGTTCGTAAATGATGACAACGTCCACTTTGAAGGAGAGGTAGAACAAATCATGTAAGCGATCCTGATTTGAATTTGTTGCAGCATGCAGCCATCTAAAAAGTTGTTGGAATTCTAAATGTTAATAGTGATTGTATTAAAATAAATTTCGTATTGTAAAATAATATTTATTATTAGAATTTCGAAAGCAATAATAAATAAAATGCAAATTTGCAAAAATGATTTTGCCAACTGACTGATTGGTAATGAGAGGATTGAGGAGTGGGGAAGAAAGGGAGGGGTTGGAAGCGCTGATATCTGTATCAGCATGGGTTAAATGCAAGATAGGGAAAGTTAAGATAGAGGGGAGAAAGTAGAATGAATTGACGGTTGTGGAATTGGAGAACTAGGAAGAAAAATTGGGTTAATGCGTAGCAAAAATAGGATAAGGGACAAGAAGGTTTTCATCGATCAAGACTTGATGAAAAAGAAAAGGGATGTGCAGAGCATGCTTAACCACGGGGCTAGGAAAAAGAGCGGTTAACGGAGAGTGGCAAGGGTAGGGTTTCGGAAAATAAAAGTAGAGGAGAAAATGTGGATATGGGATCAAGAGAAGGGGGTTTCGAAGAAAGTGCTGGGTAATTTGTTTCGTGGAAAGTGGGGGGTGGGGGGTTGGAAGTGAAGCAGGGTGGAGCAGTGTTAAAGTTATGAAGGGCAATTGGGGAAAATTATAACAGAGGTTAGGGATGGATTAGAGGAATAATTCCATACAGAGAAAGAGGGATAGGGCGTGCAAATGAGGGCAGTGAAGATAAGAGGGGTAACATACAAGTTTGTAACTGTTTACGATAAGATTGAGATGGAAAGAGTTAAAGAAAGGTTGAAAGATGTACTAGAAGAGAGAGATGAGTGTATGGCGGTACTGGGGAATTAATGGTAAAGAAAGTCTGTGCTAGGAAAGGAAAAGCTTTAAAAGAAAGTCAAAGGATAAGTTAATAAATATAGAGGGGAAGATTCTAAGAGACTGAATGGAGGACAGAGGATGAGCGGTGGCGAATGGTATGGTAACAGGGGATGAAGAGAAAGAATTAACATAGGTGAGTAAGATGGGGTATCTGTGATAGACTATGTAATAATGAATATGCAAGGATGGGAGAAGATAGAGAAATTCGCAATTAAAGGGAGGGTGAAATCGGATCATCAGCTATTGAGTTTGTGGATAAAGGGGGATGTAGGCGGAAGGCAGGGTGGGAAATAAGACTTATTTGGGGAGTGGGTGTCATGGACGAGAGAAGCAATCCGGAAGTATCAGGAGCAGTTGGGAAACGTAAGTTTTAAGGGTGAGTCGGTGAAAAAGATATGGCTATTCAGATATAAGAAGAAAGCAATGGTGAAGCCGTGGTGGGGAAGGGAATGTAAAAAGGTAAAGAGAAAGGTGAAAAGGAAGTACAAGCAGCTTACGGAAGGAAATGCGAAAGGAAGCGTGTGGAAGATAATTAATAGGTTTAGAAAACGTAGGGTGGGGATAAGTGACAAGATTGGGAGCGAAGAATGGAGGGAATTTTTCAAAGATTTATTTTAGGGATCAGATACACGGAAAAGAGATTAGGGGATTAAAAGAATTAGTGAGGTCGATGGAGAGGAGCTGAATGAAGAGGAGATAAAGAGGCAGATAAGAAAGTTAATAAGGTCCAAGGAAGCAGGGTTGTACGGGTAAGAGAACGAAGAATGGCTGTTTGGCAAACAAGAGGTAAGGGAGAGGCTGAAGGAGGTAGTGAGAAAAGTATGGCGGGGGATGGGATTACCAAGAGGGTGGAGGGAGGTATGATGGTACTACTGTTTAAAAAAGGGGATAGGGGAGGCAGGAAAATTGTAGAGGAATAACGTTAATGAATACGGCGTGAAGAATATACGCGATGGTGCTGGCAGATAGGCTTGATGGAGGGAAGAAGTACCACTGACTTTATTTACGTTTCGCAGCACGTGGTGGATAGAGAACTAGTCAAAAAGGATGCCAAAGTATATGGTATGGTAGTATATGGTAAAGGATGCCAATGGTATATGAGGAGACGAAAGATAGGGTAAAAGGAGGGGCGAGAATCTCTTAAGGTTTCTGGATGGATAGGGGGTTGAGGCAGGGGTACCCGCTTAGCCCAACGCTGTTTGCAATTTTATTCGCAAGTATGGAAAGTAAGCTAGCGAATGGAGCAGTAGGAGGAGTTAGAGTAGGAGGAGTGAGGATATGGTCACTCGCATATGCAGTTCACATAGTGCTGCCAGCAAAGAGCAAAAAATTTCTAAAGGAGATGATGAAAAGGATAAGAAGATACTTGGATAAAAACAGGTAAGAGTTAAATACGGATAAGTGTAAAGTTATAGTTATCAGTAAAGAAGGGGGTACTTATAAGGAAGGGGAGTGGAAGTGAAAGGGAAAAGCGGTACAGAAGGTGAAAGAGTTTGTGTACCTGAGCTTCCTGTATCGGAGAAATGGGGGAGTGAAAGGGTATATAAAAAGAGAGTGAGACGGGCAAATGTAGTTACCCCCGATAAATGTCATAGTAGATGAGGCTAATCACCCCTATACAGTTTTACATAAAATTTTAAAAGATTCCACCACATTTAAACCGATTGTATACAATCTCGGGTCTAATACATACTCTGTTCGCATTCCGTATCTCAAAGAGTATCATAAAATTATCACCAATCTAGAGCAGCAAGGCTTCCAATATTACTTGTACAAAAGCATTAACTCTTCACCCATTAAGCTAGTAATTCGTAATATCCCCATCGCGTTCCCGGAAGACTCAGTTCTCTCTGAACTGAAAGAGGAGGGGTACACAATCACGTCGGTTGCCCGAATGAGGAGCCGGCAAACCAAAAAAAGCCTTACCAATGCTTCTGGTAACGCTGCCAAATACTCCTCAAGCAAAAGAGCTCATAAATCTCAAATCTATTGTTTTTATAAAAATCAAAGTCGATCCCTACGTGAAACCTAAGGAAACCTCTCAGTGCTTTAAGTGCCAAAGGTTCCACCATGTCTCTGACACGTGTCACGCCACTCCACGCTACGTGAAGTGCGGTGGCACGCATCAGAGCTCTACATGTAAAAAAGATCCTGAATCGCCGGCTACTTGCGCCAACTGTGCCGGAGACCATCCCGCGAATTACAGAGGTTGTTCTGCTTTTAAAAAAGCTTCTCGGAAACCCATAATTAATAAATCAAAAATTAATAATACGCGTAAAGATACGGTTCCTAGTAAAAAATCTGTTCAAACCGCCCAAAAAGATAATTATAATAGTGAATATATCACACAAGTCGGTGCCCAGCCACAGAAAAAATTAACGCTTTACAGCACTGTAGTCGCCTCTACTTCCGAAGCACTTCCGAATAAACCTCAAACCATACAACCACCAAAAACTCTAAAAATTACTAACACTCGCGATAACGCACCTGTCGTGAAGAAAAATTTAGTCCAAATAAATAAAATTACGCCAACTACTGTCCCCATTAAAAATACTCACTCACAGGATATCAAAGTAAATCTTTTAAATCTACTAAAAAGAGCTACAACCTTAACCACGGATATCATGGGAGGAAAAATTAACATCACCGAAGCTATAAACTCAACCGCTAAAATCATAAGTAATATACTATCCCTTGTTATCGAAAATGGCCATCTTTAATAACAGTACTCTAAAAATAATTTTTTGGAATGCTCAGGGTATCCTTAAAAAAAGACACGAACTAGCCACATACCT
>JAAAKG020161608.1:0-23567 GCA_010014905.2 Druon quercuslanigerum
TAAATTTAACTATTTTTTTGGTGTTGAAAGTTTCTCTTTTTTAGTTAAAAATTTAACTACCTATTTTTGAAACATTAACATAAAATTTAATGTGTTTGGTTCCAGATTCGTTTCTTAGTTCGAAAAATCTATATATTTCTTTTAACTGAGGTGTTTTTTTCGTTGGAAGTTAACTTTTTAATAAAAATGTTAACTGTTCCAGCTTTTATAGAAAAGTTATCTTTTTTAGTTGAAAATTTGCATTTTTTGTTTTGGAAATTCACCTCTTTTGATTAAAATGAAACTACTTGATTAAAATTAATCGTTTTTCGTTGAGGATTTTAATATTTTTATAAAAAAATGTTTCTTTTCTTGTTTTGAAAATTCACATCTTTAGTTGAAAATTGAACTCTTTGATGAAAAATAAAGCTATTTTGCTGAAAGAACTGTATTTTTACTACTAATGATAGAAGTTCAAAGCATACCAAATTTAATTTATTTTAACATTCACATTAATTTTATTTAATTATTTTTGTGAACAATCTAGTTACTTCTCCTATTTTTAGAATATTTCAACTTGTTATGTCTGTGATTGATATAATCACAAAAAAATCTTCATCGAAATAGTCATGGATGAATCTCCTTAGGTTTCGTACAATTAAAAAAAATTAGTAAAAAAATTGAAAACAGAACAAACAAAAATAAAAATAATATGCCTTAACGCCAATTAAAAAAAATTTGTTTGATTCTGAACCAGTCGAGAATTTCTTTATCGTAGACATCCCAGTTGGACGTCACAAATCTTGGTGGCAGCGGTGGGATGTCGATAATAAATAAATAAATAACAGAACAAAAATTAAAATCATAGACTTTTTACCAATTAAAAAAGAGAAATTTTCGTTGATTCTGAATTAATGGAGAATGGATTATTTATTTTAGACATCGCAGATCAATGTCACAAATTTTGGTGGCAGCGGTGGGATGTCGACAATAAATGAATAAATTCTCTGTTGATAATACAAGTCGATAAGAGGGATTTGTTCTGATTTCAGTACACAAAATTATTCATAAGAGAGCAGACTTAATATAAATCTTAATAAAAATCTTGAGTAAAAGGAGCACATATTGTTACTGAAAGCCGATGATAATCCTCTTTCTTCTGTTGGCAATAACACATCAGGAAGTTCATTCCCACAAGTAACTCTACAAGATTCGACGTGAAACAGTTTTCTGCCTCGATCGTGTGTATAAAACATGGATACGGCAAAAGAAGCATAACACGTGAGAAGAGTGAAGAATAATATAACTGGCTGGTGAACCTCGGTCATTCGTTCTTTCGTTCACCAGTCGGTCATTTCTGCACTTCCCCACACATGTTAAAAATTTTCTATATGTTCAGGAACAAGCCGAGTCACAAGTCGTGCTTTACTGCAGGCGAATCGAATGCTGGAGGCAGTCAACTCTTCCAGTCGAGTAGCATGCCGACGGACTTCAAAACTCACCGGCCCTTTCCTACGCCAATAAATTCTATTTTTTTTCCACAGGCCACTGCCTCCAAAGTCGCTCATCAAATCCTTTCAATCACTTTCTCCACAGTCTGCTCTCCGTTTTTTATAAATAAAAACCTTGAAAAAAATACATTACCAAATTATAGAGGAAAAAACGGAGTAGGAATCCAAAATTTTCTTTTTCCTGATTCTCCGCCAGTGCGAAAATATACCCCTACTCTGCTGACACATATGCGATTCTATTACCCCCACTCCGTGGGGCATACATTTCTTCACTGACGCAGAAGCTAATAAAATTACTTTTATCATTTTTGCTCTTCCTATTGAAATGGCAACAACATGTTAATTCAGAGATAAAGATTCTGGTAGACAAAATCTGATAGGAAGCCTCGTTGACGAACGTAGTTTTCTCCCCCTCACCTACCCCTAAAAATAATTCAGCCCAGAATTCTCTCAAGACAGATTTGAAGTCGAAATATATTACATTTTCAACAAAGCAGTTCAAACCCAGAGGGGGAAAAAATTTGGGGATGTCCTAGAGACGTCTATAGGACATCTCTAAAACGTCTTTAGGACATCTATAAGACGTATTTAGGACATCTCGAATACGTCTTTTGGACATTTCCTGGGATGCTCTTAAGACGTCTAATGTCAGTCCGAAAGATGTCCCAAGAACGTCTATGTCTTTAAGACGTCTTTAGGACATCTTTAGGACATTGGACGTCTTAAAGACGTTTATTGGGCTAACATAGGACGTCCTATGAACGTCCCAAGGACGTTCTTCTGATTTTTTTAAATTTTGTGCCCACTGGGAAGTTACTACAAAAAATATTTTCTAGCAAAAGCAAAGAGACAAATTTTTACCAAAAAAGTTCATTTTAAACCAAGAAAGATATTCAGTCTAACCAGCTGAATTAAACAAAACAAAACTAATTTTTAACAAAATAGTTGAGATTTCAACCATTATTTTTTTTACTGACGATGGAATTGTCAAATTTCCAGTTTAAAAAATTACTTTTTAGCAAAAAAGACGAAGTTTTAACTAAATGCATCAATGTTTAACAACATTGTGGACTTTTGAAGCCGAAAAGACGAATTATCTGAAAAACATTGGAAATTTGAAAAAAAATTAATTTACAAACAAATGTTTGATTTTTATATTGATATAGAAAAATGAATCTTTACGCAAAAAATTAATTTTTTACAAAATAGTTTAAATTTAAACCAAGTAGTTACTATTTAAACAAAAAAAGATTTTAATTTGAAATAAAAAAACAGTTTAATTTAACCAAAAGACAAATTTTCAATAAAATACTTGCATTCTTATAATCAAAACAGATTAATTTACAATTAAACAGTTGAATTTTTAACCAAAAGTATGAATTTTCCAGCAAGATTAATTTTCTATATCAAAAAAAGACGAATTTTTAAAAAAAATATGAATTTATTATTATACTATTATATTACTATTTAAATGACTAATCTCTAAATAAAAAATTATTATTATTGTTATTGAAATAATAGTACTGAAATTGTTGAATTTAAAAACAAAAAGGTGAATTTTCAACAAAGAAGATTACAGTTTGACCAATGAATAAATAAATTTTATTAAAAGATAGATAAATTTTTAACCAAATAGTTCAATTTTTAAGCAAAAAGATGAATTTTCAACTAAAATAATTAATCTTAGAAAAACAGCGAATTTGCAAAAAAAAGTTTTAACATTAAACCCAAAAAATGATTTTTAGCCAAAAAAATTAATTTTTTAAAAATACAATAGATACATTTTATACCAAATAGATCAATCTTTAATCAAAAACATGAATTTTCAGCAAATTAGTTAAACTTTTTTAATCAACTACTCTGAATTTCAAAATGTTTGAAAGAATTTATAAGATTTTGAAATATTGAAAAATTTTTCAAAGTATTTCAGAGGATACCCAAGATTTACAAAAATTTCATACAATTGTATAACATTGTATAACATTTTTAAAGATTTCGAAAAATTTATTCGTCAAAATTGAGGGTTTTCATAGGACGTAAACAATTTGAAAAGATTTGAAAATATTTTCAATTCATTTCGAGAAATTTAAAGGGTTTTAAAATAATTTAGAAGATTTTAGTGCATTTTAAAAAATCCCCAGGAATTTTCAAGTGTCTACAAACATTGACACTTATTTTAAAAGAAAAAATATTTTCGAATTTAAACTTTTGAAGCTAAACAAATTTAGTTTCTTAAAGCCTCAAAAAATTAAACTATTTCAGAAATACAGAAATGCAAAAAAAAAAAAACATAATAAATTATATAATTTCTAATTAAAGGCTTCGAAAATCATGAATTCAAACTCCATTGAGTTAAAAATTAATACATTTTAAATTGTGTCAAAAAATAAAAAGTAAACCAAATTAAATTAATCCATTGATATAAATTAATTTAATTATACTAAATACAATTTTGCAAGTATTAAACTTAAATGTATTCAGAATTTAAAAGTGTATAGTTTAAAATGAAAAAATGTGCAACATGGAAAATGAACTTTATTTTTTAAGCATAATTTCCAGTTTTCTAACTTGATATGTAAACTTTTTTTATTTTTCAGATATTAACTAAATGTGTCACTATTTTTTCTTAAAAATTTCAGTAATCGGTTGAATTTTTTTGATTGATTTAAAAATTCAAATGCTTTATTTAAAATTCGTTTTTTTTGTCTAAACATGCATCTGGCTGCTTGAAAATGAAATCATTTTTGTTAATATTTACAATATTTAGTTCAAAATTCGTCTTGTTTGGTTGAAACTTTTATTATTTGGTTCCAAATGGAACTGCTATGTTGAAAACTTTAATAATTTTCTTAAAAAGTTATCCTTTTTAGTTGAAAATTCAAAGGTTAGGTTGAAAATTTGTCTCTTTCAATTGAAATGTCATCTGTCTTTCTTTAATATTAAAATATTATTTTTATAATATTTTTATTACTATGATATAATAATATATTTATTATAATATTATTTAATATTAGAATTAATCTTTTTGGTTGAACATTTAATTGTTTTGTTGAAAATTCATCTTTTTGGGTAATGAAAATTTAACTATTTGGTTGAAATGTCAGCTATTTCGTAAAAAAATAACCCTTTCTTGTTAAAAATTTATCTTTCTTTGTTCAGTATTAACTTTTCGGTTGAAAATTTAAATCCTATCTAAAAATAGAACTGACATGGATAGAGAAAGGATAGGATTAGGTAGATGAGAAGCTATAAAAAAAAGATAAACATGAATTGAAGGCTCGAAAAGCAGTACCGAACGAGCGCTCGAGCAGTAGGCTTAGAGTGGGGATGATGCGCAGAAAACGCGATGAAAGACCGTTTTCTCTTTCCTAGCGTTTTCTGCGCATCATCCCCACTCCTACCTACTGCTCGAACGCTCGTTCAGATCTGCTTTCCGAGTCTTCAATTTAGATTGTCAAAAAGATTGAAAAATATAGACGGGAATTTATATTGACAGAAAGATAAAAAACATTAACACGGATAGATAAAGAATAGGATGAGATAGAAAAGACGAGATAGGAAAATATAAACGTATATTTAGATTGACAATGAGATAGAATGGAATACATTTGTTCTTGCTTTTCCTTTATGGAAAATAGCGTCATCGTTAAAAAAAGTGTTAAATAGTGTCAACAGTGTGGTGAGTCCGCAGCCTGCCATTATCCGAATGAAAAAGAAAAAAAACAAGGTAAGCCAAAAAAATCCTGGAGCGGGGGTGGGGGGAGGGGTCTATTCCGCTATTTTCCTTTTATATTCGATATTTGCTGGCAAATAGATCCAACTCCCTGTTATAGAATCAAGTAACCTTGGGCGACGGTCCGATAACAAGGATGTATGTTGTGCTGACAAGGCATCATCGGAAGTGCTACAGCCAGAACTCGACGCCATAAAGGTCCAAAGTCTAAGGAATTTGTACGGGAAAAATTTATGCATATGCTTCATTATATGGAAAATATTTCAAATTATTCAATGCAGAATTATTTACAAGAGGGATAATTTCAAAGCAAGTTATTCTTTACTCTATCGATTGTTAGTCAGGTGGCATCAAGTAGATTGATAAAATTGAGGGCCCGGATTCAATAAGGGTTACGAGCGCTCGAAAACACGAAAAATTGTAGTCTTAGCATTTTGTGAAATCCAAACTTTTAAGTCAAAAGAATTAAATTTATAAATGTTTCGCCTTATGGAGAATAAAAAGACGGAACTTTTTTTTGTTCAACGTTTTTTTTTCTGATGAATATGTTTAGTGATAAAATTGAAAAAGTGATAACTCAGCTAAAAATAGTTGAATTGGTTTGAAATTTGGTATACACGCGCAGTATACTCTAGTAACGACAGCAAAATTAAGAAGAAAGTATTGAACTGACTAGTTTTTAATAATAATATATGTCAAATTGTGACCGGTCGGTAACCATACTTTTTTAGATTCACCGCAAAAAAGTATGGAGGGAATTTAAAAGATGAATAAATTTCCAGTGATTTAATTGATACTCACTATTCAAGAAATATTTCTTGAAATTTTTAGATGTTTTTATCAAAAATTCAGGGAATTTAGGTATTTTTCAAGAAAGCACTCTATGCCACGACAATAGCTTCGACTATTATAAAATACCTAATTCCGTCAATTTTTGATGAATCGATCTGAAAATTTCCAGAATTCTTGCCTGAACAGTGAGAACCAAATTCCTGACTGAAAGTTTTTTCAACTTTGAACTTCACTCGATACCTTTTGTCTGTAAAGGAAAAAAACACATGGTTACTGACTGGTCGCAATTTGCAATTAATTATTATTAAACAAGAGGCAGCTTAAATTTCGTTCATAATTTTTTGGGCATTGCTAAAGCATATTACATGTGTATATTAAATTTCAAACAGTTTCAACAATATTTGGCTGAGCTATGAAAATTTATGTTTCACAAAAATAATTGAATTCTGCTGGTAAGACTTTATTTCACTTGTTTAATTTTATTGTTTTAAAAATGCATATGGGTAAAAACTTGAAATAGAAAAAAATTTATTCGTGTTAATCTTTGGAAAGTTGAATTTTAATAAATTTATATTTTTAAACTTTAAAATTTGGATATCACGAGACGGTTGGACAATTTTTTTAGGGTTCGATTCCATTGAGGGTCCGGATGCAATAACGCTTATTGCATCCGGTCCCTCAATCGAGCGCTTTCAAAACTATGTTCATTTTTTCATCTGAAATAGATATTTGTTTAATTTTTTATATAAATTTGTCTTTTTTAGTTGAAAATTTATCTTTTTGGTTTAAAGCTTAGTTTTTGAAATGATTTAAACTTGCGTTAAATAACTAACATTTTTCAGTTCTATAAATAAGTTCGTATTCGTTAAAGCTTCACTGTTCCGGAGTATAAACGTTTTTTTGTTTCCTATTTGAAATTACTTTTTATTTCGAATGTTTTTTAAAAATAATTCAATATTAGAAGTTTATGATTGAAAATGTTTCCATCATTGAAAATTTTTTTAAATATAGTAACAATTTAAAATTTTAGATTTTCAGCAGCTTTAACTTTGAAATATTTAAATCAGTTTATAATTTCAAATTGATAAATTTTAGTTGCTTCAAATTGAAGATTATTTGAATTCAATTTAAAATGAAAATTTTCAATTTCTGATTTAAAATTGTTTAATGTCAAGATTTTTCAAGATTAATTTGTTCAATGTTAAACGCTATTATTAAGAAATTAAACTAGTTTACTATGACTTTTGAATGCCAAAATCATAAAAATCATAAAAATGAAAAAAATTTAATTTATATGCATACATTTAAAATGAAAAAAATTTCAATTAACGCTTTAAAATTGGAACAATCTTTAAAATTTAATTGTTTAATTTAAGAAATTTAAAATTTTAAATAATGCAAGTTTCTAATTTTACAATTATAAATTCTATAATTCTATGTTTTTCATTTTTTATATAAATTTGTCTTTTCTAGTTGAAAATTTATCTTTTTGGTTTAAAGCTTAGTTATTTTGTTGAAAAGTCATGTAGTTGGTTAAAAATCCACATTTTTAGGCAATTGATCTTTTTGTTTTAAAATTCGACTTTTGTGGTAAAAATCTAACTCTTTTATTGAATATTGTTTCTTATTTTGTTGGAAGTTAATTTTTTAACAGAAAATTTAATTATTTAATTTGATATTGTCAATTAATCTTTTTTAGTTGAAAATTCATGTATTTTCTTAAAAATTGGTCGTTCTTGGTAGTCAATTAATATTCTCCGTTGAAAATTCACGCTTTTGAGTAATAATTCAACTGCTCGGCGAGAACTTGATCTTCTTTGTAAGAAATTCAGCAGCATGGTTAAAAAGTCATCTTTTTGGTTGAAAATTTAACTGTTTGGTTAAGAATTCGTCTTCGTAAGTTAAAAGTGCAACTATTTTTGTAGTAAATTACTTTTATTTTCGTTGAATATTTAAACATATTAGTGCAAATTCGTATTTGTGTTGTGTTATAACAAATTATTTTTTTACTGAAAATTTAACTATTCCATTTTTTATTGTAAATTTATTTTTTTCACTTGAAAACTCAAGCTTTTGTTTGAAAATTCATGTATTTTGTTCAAACTTTGTCTTTTTTATGTATGGTGTTAATAAGTGGCATTTTTGGTAAAAAGTGATCTTTTGATTGAAATTCAACTACTTAAAAGAAAATTGAAATACTTTTTAAAAAATTCATTTTTTGGTTTGAGATGCAGAATTTTAGTTGAAAATTCAATATATTTACGCATTCATCTCTTCCATTGCAAATTTTAACTATTTTATTGAAAACTCGTTTTTTCTATGAAAAATTAATTTTTTCAATTAAAAATTAAACTATGTCATTCTTGGTTAAAAAGTTGTCGTTTTTAGTTGAATATTCGTCTTTTTCTTTAGCAAATTAATCTTCTTGGTTCAAAATGCATGTTTTTGGTTGTTAATTCAACTACATGGTTAAAAACTAATAAATTTTGTAAAAATATTTAACAATTTTCTGAAAATTAATTTTTTAATTGAAAGCTCACCTGCTTTGTTGACAATTCGTGTTTTTGAGTTAAAAAATCAAGTATTTTGGTAAAAAAATTCAACTATTTGCTCACAAATTAACTTTTTTTGTTTAGATTGGATTGGATTATATTTTGGTTGGAGATTCATAATTCTGAATAAAAACACAACCATTTAGTTAAAAGTTGATCTATTTTCTAAAAAATTGAACAATTTTGAAAAAAGTAATCTGTCTCGGTTGAAAATGTTCGTGTACGTTCAAAAAATGATTTGGTTTTATCCAACCAAATTTTTTGTTTGTTATAACGTAATCATTCGATAGATGCAGTACTTGGTTGATTCAAACTAAAAGTTTGGTTGAATCAATGAAATATTTGGTTGAATTACCCAAAATTTGTGTGATTTATTCCAATTTTCGAACATATTCAAGAAAACGGTTGTTTTTTTTAGTTTAAGCATTTTTTTCTGGTAATCTGATATAATCCGACTTAATCCACTTTCGCTGGATCTCATTTTTCTGAGTTATTTCCCTCTCATTTTTATTCATTTGTTTTTGAATTGCTTTTATAAATTAAGTTTTTACAGAAGATATGAAAACAAGAATCTTCAAGTGACCGAAACATATGCTAAATAATATAAAGTATATAGTGTATAGTATATAGTATATATATAATATAGTATATATATATATATAATATGTTCCGAATGAAATTTTCAAATCTCGTTTTGAAATAAGGTTGATGACCATGACGACCTAAGGCCCGTACTCTTTTTTTTGCTATTAGTGAGTTCCCTAACGCTAACCTAAGCTCTGTTACGGGTGTTCCTTTATTTTACGATTATTCTCATATTCCACGCGTCAAGACCAAACTCGATCTCTGACTTTTCGACAGCCTTTGCAATCTTATAACTGTTAGAAAGTTCGACATTTATTTTAATAATGCAAAGATTTTTTAAGAATTCGTCAGCATTCTTTTATTATTGAGAATTATGCGAACAAAGTATGATAAACGAATTCCGAGATGATCTTTTAAAATTATAGACAAATGCTGCATTTAAAAAATATTATAGAGATTTAGAAGAAAAATTCTAATAGAATCATTTGGAGAAAACCATATAGGTAGGTATCCAAGATTACAAAGTTATTGAAAGATTAGCATGGATTTATGCACTTTTTTATAATACATTTAAAGAATTTAATGAAAAAAAAAACATTTCAATGAAAAATATGAATTTTCATCTAAAATATGGAATATGCAACTGGATTAAGTATATTTTTAATTAAAAAATTAATTTTTACAAAACACATAGATTTTCAACTAAAATTTTGCAGCTTCTACTGAAGTAGTTGAATTTTTGAATAAAAATATGAATATTGAACGAAGAAGATTAATTTATAGAAGAAGAATTTTTTACCAAAAAGACTAATTTTCAAAAAACAATTTGAATAGGTAAATTTTAAGTTAAAAAAATTATTTTTCGACCAAAGAGATCTGCAATAGTTACATTTTTAGTAAAAAAATTATTTATCAAACAAAACGAAAAAAAAAAAAGTTATATCATCAATCAAGGAGATCAATATTAATGTAAGATGATATAAATCTTTAACCAAAATAATCCATTTTTAATAAAAAAGTTAAAATTTTAAACAAGTACTTAAATTTTTATCTAAAAAATATGAATTATGAACAAAAAATATAATAATTGATATTTGAACTAAAAAAGATTTTAGTTTTAAATCAAACACAGTTGAAATTTCAATCAAATCGTTGAATTTTCGGCTGAAAAGTATTAATGCCCATTCAGTATTATTATAAAGCTATACTTTTACAATAAAAAACATTGTTATTAACTTTTATTTTAGAATTTTCATAAAATTTCTGAAAAAATTCTCCCTTTTTACAAAAACAACATTAATTGTATAAAATTATGTACCTTATTGTCTGAGTAACTAAATTACATAATATTTTTACGAATAACTTTCTACATTCTTTAGAAAAAAACATTAGTCTTTTTTAATTCATGATTTTCAATGAAATACGTTAAATTTGTTTTAGAACTAAAAAATATTTATTTATTAAAAGGACTGTAGTTTAAAATAAATAGATTAAAGAGGTAAAAATTAAACTATCTGAAATTAAAATTATCTGAATAATTTGTTTAATTCTGAATATTTAAAATTTTAAAGTTCTTAATTTTCATAATTCCCTTTCATAAGTTTTAATTTTACCATTAAAGTTAAAATTAATTATTTTTAAATAATTAATTAACATTTTGTAAATTTTTTGATTTTTAAATTATTTAAATTTTCTTTAAATAACTAACATTTTTCAGTTCTATAAATTATTTCGGATTCGTTAAAATTACTTTTTATTTTGAAGGTTTTTTTTTTTTAGAATAATTCAATATTAAAGGTTTATAATTGAAAATTTTTCCATTTTGAATAGTGAAAATTACGGTAATTTATTTTTTGATTACAAACAAATTTGTTGAATCATTAAAATTTTTTTTAACTTTATTAAAAAAATTTAATATTTGATCTTGAAATATTTAAATCAGTTCTTAATTTCAACTTGATATATATTAGGTGCTTCAAATTAAAAATTATTTGAATTCAGAAGTTTAAAATTTTAAATTAATTTGGGACGGTGATTAAACCAGGAAATTAAACTAGTTTAGTTATGACTTTTTATTACTAAAATCATAAAAATCGTAAAATTTTCAAAATTTCATTTATATACATATATATTTAGGATGAAAAACTTTTCAATTGTAACTCTTTAAAATTGGATGAATCTTTAAATTAAAATTTTTTAATTTAAAACATTTTAAATTATAATAATGCAAGTTTCAAATTTTACAATTAAAAATTCTATAATTTTCTCATCAATTACAAAAGTTTTCAATTTTTAATAATTTAAGTTGAAACACTTTTAATTAGAAATAATAAAATTGTAATTCATTTGAACCTTTTTTTCCAACTTTCAAAATTCTAATCTGAAAATATTTGAATTTTTAACGTTTTGAAATTGCGTTATTTTTGACACTTTAATCTGAAATCATTCAATTTCGAAATTCTTTAATTCAAAATCAAATTATTCAATTTCGAACGCTTTGAATTAAAAAGGAGAGGATTTTTACTCCTTTAAAATAAAATTGCTCATTTTCAAAATTTTTGTCTAAAATTCTTTAATTTTGAACAATTCTGAATTTTTCAACTACAGTGTTAGAGCATAATTGAAGAATTATTTAATTACATTTTTTTGGATAAATTTGCATTTTTAATACAATGTGATTTTCAAAATAGTTTTACTTTCAAATGAATAATTGCTATAACTGACAGAAACTTAGTATACTTCAATTTCAAAATTCTAAAATTAAAAAATGTTCAAAAACAATTATTTAAAATAAAATGTTTATACCAGTAATTAAAGAACAATGTTTTTTGACAGTTTTGAAACTTTTTAAATAATGTGCCTCTCTATATAAAAACAACTTTAAGAAAATTTAAAGATTCATTAATAATTATTGGTAAAATAAATAAATAAAACAAAATATAAATTTAAAATAAATAATAACCAAAAAATAATACTTTTAATTGTAAAATTTCGTATCTACAAGAAATTGCATAATTTTCACAAATTTAGTAAAATTCACTAATGAGGGCCATCATTATGTCCCAAACACTTGAAGTAATTTAATTGTTTGCAGTTCACCTGACCTTAAAGCCAACACTATAAATCAGCATTCTCTATAGGAAATTATTTATTGTTTAATAACTTTTCAAAACCTAATATTTGAATTGATGGATTTTTAAATTGTTTATGGTTTCAATGTTGGCAAATAAAGAGCCGAAAAATTTGAGGCTAATCTCGTAATCAATTGTTTTTTATTAACAAAAAATACGAAATCGTAACTTTTCTGAAAGCGCACGAGATTTTGTTTTTAGAGAATAAGATAATCTTTAAAATGAGCCCTTAGTAAATATGTTATGACAAATATTTTACGAGATATGAATTTATTGATTAACATTGTGCGTTTTTGTGGGAAAGACAAATCTATGATGAATTTTGATTGTTGGAAAAAAATTGATATTGGGTTCCTGCTATTCGATTCTCAAATTGCATTGTTATAAAAAACATGAAAAAAAAATATTAAAAAACATTTTGCAAAAAAAATATGTTCAGTTAAATTTCGCTTTAATATCTAGCAGATTGTGCATCATTAGGCATAAGTGGGTTTATGATTTTAACCGAATTTTTCTCATTATTTATATTGAATCACAATAAAAGAATTTGTTATAATTTGATTAAAACAATATGAAAAATTGTATTGTCATCTTAAACAAGCAAAATTTAACTAAACAGATTTTTTTTACAAAATATGAATTTTGAAACGAAAGTGATCCACATCCGTCTGTCATTTCTGAATAAAAAAAAAAATGTTTTTTAATACTTTAAACTATCAAAAATCAAAAACGTGATCGTCTTCACTGAAAAACGCACAATGTTAATTAACAAATTAATATCTTATAAACTATATGTCGTAGGATATTCAATAATGGCTCGTTTTAAAGCCTATTGAGCAATCTATGCAAATCTTTAAAGAAATTGTTGCAATTTCCCGTTTTTCGTCAATAAAAAACATTTTATGAACAAAATCAGCCCAGAAACATTTCAAGGCAAAGATTTCCATGCTGCTAATTTTTTTTCGAGCAGAAATCGTAATTTGACTGTAGAATATAAGAAGGTTTCATGTTCGACTTACAGGTCATGGTGTCTTTGAAAAATGACAGATTCGCAAAAAGCACAAGCTGGCTTCTCTTTTTAATAAAAACTACATAGTCCAGCCTTGGAAATCAGAGAAAGTTGAATATATCCCCACTCTTCCTTTTTTTATCAGTTAAATACGTGTGAAATATATCCTGTAAAGGAAGAAATTTAGTATTGGAATATGAAAAATTGTATCAAGATCACGTTGTTGGAGATAGAGGACAATCAACCAGGAAAAGATTGCAATGATACAGCAGGATTTGCGACATTAATCGTGACAATAACATATAATACATATACGAGAGTGTGCATGATTTTTGAGTTTGTTTGGTAAACAGTGCTTATGAGAGGATATATAAAAACACGAATGTTCATTAAAACATCAATATTAGTGTTTTAGACTAATTCACAGTGATAATTAATCATTGTTTTTCAGTTAATTATTGAGGAAATTAAAATTTTATTTGTGTTTTTAGTTGAGCAATTCATTCGCTTACAATATATAAATTTATATTTGCTAAAATTTGACTGATTACATTATTCATGCATGGTTTGACTGAAAAATCAGTCATTTCTACTGTAATATCAGTCATTTGAACATATAAAATTATCCATTTCCTGAATTTTAAATCAAATGAACCATAATTGGTTGGTTAAACCATTGAACACTACTGTTTACATTGAAAGATTTAACTGGTCACTGGTTATGTCATTCAAAATAACTGATTTAAGCAATGACTTGTGCAGTTTAAAATATTTTTAAACTGCTTTGTTCAGTGGATATGTTACTGATTACTTCAATTTGTTTTTATTTTATTTTATTCATCTTTCTTATGAAGATTAAAGATTTTCATTGAAAATTCTTTTTTTTTTTGTTACAAAATAAATTTTTGGTGTTTTTCTGTTTGAAAAATAATTTTTTAAATTTAAATTTAACTAGTTTACTTTTGGTTGTAAATTTATTTTTTTTAGTCGAAAATTCAACTCTGCAGTTGAAATCTCATGCATTTTTTTTTAAATTCGTTTTTATTTGTAGAAAACATGGTAAAAAAATCACCTCTTCTTGGTTGAATTCATATATTTTTAATCGAAAATGAAAACCTTTTTTTGGTTGAAAAATCCTGTTTTTTATTTTAAATTTATTTTTTTTTGTTATGAAATTATAATTTTTTACAGAAAGTTAAGGTATTCTATTTTTCTTAGTTACAAATTTAGCTAATTTGTTTAAAATTCATATATTTTCTTGAAAAGTCATCCTTCTTGTAAAAAATTATAATAATATTCTTAAAATAATATTCTTAATATTCTTAAAATTGCATAAAATTTTTTTATTATTATTTTTTTTTCCTTTAAGATTCAAAATTTCACTTGAAAAATCATCTTTTGGGTTCAAAATACACCATTTTAGTTAAAAATTTAACTATTTTGTTGAAAATTCGTTTTTTTATTCTTAAAAAATTAAAATTTTTCTGGTTCAACATTCAAATTTTCAGTCGATAGTTCTTGTATTTTTTTAAAAATAATCTTTTTTGTAGAAAATAAATCTTCTAGGTTGAAAGTTGAAATCTTTTTAGTTAAAAACTTATCTCTACGGTTGAAAATTAAACTAGTTTGTTATAAATTCGTTATTTTGTTGTTTTAAAATAATTGTTTAAACTGAAAATTTAAATGTTCCATTTTTTTGTTGAAAATTGATCTTTTAGTTTAAAATTAAACTTTTTTGTTAAAATTTAATGTAGTTTGTTGAAAAGTCATTTCTTTTGGTAAATAAAATTAGTGTTCTTGGTGCAAAATAAAAAAAATTTTAAATTTATGTTTTTGGTTTAGGATTAAAAAATTTATTAAAAAATTTATCTCTTCGGTTAAAAAATCACGAATTTTAGTTGAAAAATGAACTATTTTGTCGAAAATTCTTTTTTTTCCCAAATAATATTTTTCTAGTTACATATTTAACTTTTTGGTTGATAATTTTTGTATTTTGTAGAAAAGTCGTTTTTTTATGTATAGAAAATTACTGTTTGTAATTTTTTTGAGAATTCGACTTTTTGGAATGAATTCCACTGTTTTTTTTTTTAATTAAAAAGAAAAATATTTTTCGGACAAAGATTAATTATTTTAGAAAATTTAACTAGTTTGTTAAAAATTCGTTATTTCATTGTTTGAAAATTAATTAAATTTTTTTTTAATTGTAAAAAAATAATTTTTCTTGTTGAAAATGAATTTTTTAAATTGAAAATTCGTCGAAACCCATTTTTTGTTAAAAACGGACCCTTTCTAGTTGCAAATGTTAGAAAATTATTTAAAATAAAATAATTAATTTAATTTAATTTAAATAAATAATTATTAAATTAAATGAAATTAAATGAAACTAAATGAAATTAAATTAAATTAATTAATTAAATTAAAATAAATTAGGAGAATAATTTTAAAAAAATGTTAGATTAGAAAATTTTAAATGAATGATATTGTCAGTAAGTCTGAATGACTAATTATAACAGTCAGTTTTTGACTGATTTATCAGTCGCCGAATCCGGATTACTCGAATCAGGTAAAATTGACTTCGAATCACTCAATTTTGATTGATTCAAATTCAAAGTGTAGATTTAATAATGATTAATGATGTTTGATCAATTTTTGTGTGGGTGATTCTGAACCAAGCTATTTACGTTATTTAATTTTACAAAATGTAAATAATTTAAAAAATGTAATGCATTTCTTAGAAATGATAATATTTAATGCATTCATGTTACAAAAATTTAGATAAAAATACTTCTTTCAGGAAATTGTGGTAAAATTATTTGGACTTGAAAGAACTCTTTTTATCTGCGTGATTCTCAAACAATCTACTATTTAGAATATTAAATTTTCCAAAAAGGAAAAGAAATAATCAAAAAATTTAATGAATTTCACAAATTTATAATATTAAATGCATTCTTTTTACATAAATTTAAATAAAAATACTTCTTTCAAGAATTTGAAGTAAAATCATTTGGACTCAAATAAAAGAACTCCTAAAATATTCATAAGCAAACCCCATAGATTGGAACGAATCACGACTTAAGTATAAAATTTTTTTAAAAAATTTTTAAGCTTGAAAAAGAAATCTATTTTAATTTTTAGTAGAAGTTTCATTAGCTCGTGCTCAAGAAAGACAGACTGAAGGTGTAATTTAGGTATTTAGGAGAATAAATATTTTTTCAGAGAGGGAAACATTTCGAGTGTAAGGGTGGTTAAATGCTATAAATCTGAATAGGTGAAGGACAAATTTTGTGGGGTGTTTAGGAAGTATCGAATTTCGTGTTTCTACACATGCCCTAACGATTAAGCGGCTCACTCTAAAGCGGTCAAGAAACCTATTTAGGTATTTAGGACTAGACTAGACATTCAGGCAGACACAGCTGGGATTTCCGTGGGTGTGAACTGGAGCTCGAGGAACTGGACGACTGAGAAAATTAAAAAATCTGCTAAATTCATTTCCGGAATATCTGTCTGTTTTTTCCGTATCGATTTCCGGTAATTTTAGACAGGAAGGATAATATTATCCTGAATTAATCAAATAGAAGGTTGCTTGCTTATCGGTATCCCCACTATTGCCACACCAAACGAAGTCTGTATATGCCCCCTCCCCCCTCTCTGCACTCTCCTACTATACGATTTCTTTAATACAAAAAGAGATAAATTATCAACAAAAATAGAGAAAATATCAACCACAAAAAATTAATTTTTAACCGAAAAGTTAAATTAAGAAAGCCAAGAAAGATAGATATTTAGTTTAACCAGCTCAATTAAACAAAAGAAAACTAATTATTAACAAAATAGTTGAGTTTTCATCCAAACATTTTTTTGAAACGTCAATGAAATTGTCAAATTATCAGTTTGAAAAATTAATTTTTAGCAAAAAAGAAGAATTTGCAACTAAATGCATCAATTTTTAACAAAATTGTTGAATTTTGAAGCCGAAAAGACGAATTATCTGCAAAACAGTTGAAATTGGAACAAAAAAGTTAGTTTACAAAAAATATTTAATTTTTATAATAATATAGAAAAATAAATCTTTACGCAAAAAAATTAGTTTTTTACAAATTAGTTTAAATTTAAACCAAGTAGTTGCTATGTCAACAAAAAAAGATTTTAATTTGAAATAAAAAACAGTTTAATTTAACCAAAAGACAAGTTTTCAATAAAATACTTGCATTCTTATAATCAAAACAGATTAATTTACAATTAATTTTAGACAATTTAGGCAATTTTAGACAGGAAGGATAAAATTATCCTGAATTAATCAAATAGAAGGTTGCTAGGTTATCGGTATCCCCACTATTGCCACACCAAACTAAGTCTGTATATGCCCCCTCCCCCCTCTCTGCACACTCTTATTATGCGCTTTCTTTAATACTCATGATGATTCCTCAAGAAAAATTTATTTCAATTTACAACAAGAAATATTTTTTAGCAACAAAAAAAGATCAAATTTTAACAACAAAAAATTCATTTTTAAACGAGAAAGATATTTAGTTTAACCAGCTGAATTACACAAAAGAAAACTCATTTTTAACAAAATAGTTCAGTCTTCAACCATAAATTTTTTTTTTAACTGACAATGGAATTGTCAAATTTTCAGAATGAAAAATTAATTTTGATTAAAAAAAGATGAATTTTCAACTAAATGCATCAATGTTTAACAAAATTGTGAAAGTTTGAAGTCGAAAAGACGAATTATCTTATTCAACAAAAAAGTTAATTTACAAACAAATATTGGATTTTTATATTAATATAGAAAAATAAATCTCTACGCAAAAAATTAGTTTTTTACAAAATACTTTAAATTTAAACCAAGTCGTTGCTATTTCAACAAAAAAAGATTTTAATTTGAAATAAAAAACAGTTTAATTTAACCAAAAGACAAATTTTCAATAAAATACTTGCATTCTTATAATCAAAACAGATTAAGTTACAATTAATTTTAGACAATTTAGGCAATATTAGACAGGAAGGATAAAATTATCCTGAATTAATCAAATAGAAGGTTGCTTGCTTATCGGTATCCCCACTATTGCCACACCAAACAAAGTCTGTATATGCCCCCTCCCCCCTCTCTTCCCTCTCTTATTACGCGATTTCTTTAATACTCATGATGATTCCTCACGAAAAATTCATTTCAATTTACAAAAAAAATATTTTCTAACAAAAGATATGAATTATCAACAAAAATAGACCAAATTCTAACAACAAAAAATTCATTTTTAACCGAACAGTTGCTTTAGCAACTGAATTTTTACAAAAATGTTCATTTTAAACCAAGAAAGATATTTAGTATAACCAGCTGAATTAAACAAAAGAAAACTAATTATTAATAAAATATTTGAGTTTTAAACCATTTTTTTTTAACTGATAATGGAATTGTCAAATTTTCAGTTTGAAAAATTAATCTTTACTTTAGTTTTTTACAAAATAGTTTAAATTTAAACCAAGTTGTTGCTATTTCCACAAAAAAAGATTTTAATTTGAAATAAAAAACAGTTTAATTTAACCAAAAGACAAGTGTTCAATAAAATACTTGCATTCTTATAATCAAAACAGATTAATTTGAAATTAATTTTAGACAATTTAGGCAATTTTAGACAGGAAGGATAAAATTATCCTGTATTATTCAAATAAAAGGTTGCTTGGTTATCGGTATCCCCACTATTGCCACGCTAATCAAAGTTTGTATATGCACCTCCCCCCTCTCTGCACACTCTTACTATGCGCTTTCTTTAATACTCATGATGATTCCTCACGACAAATTTTTTTAAATTTACAATAAAAAGTATTTTTTAGCAACAAAAATAGACAAAATTTCAACAACAAAAAATTAATTTTAAACGGAAAAGTTAAATTAAAAACCAAATAGTTGAAGTTGCAAACAAAGAGACGAATTTTTACCAAAAAAGTTTATTTTAAACCAAGGAAGATATTTAGTTTAACCAGATGAATTAAACAAAAGAAAACTATTTATTAACAAAATAGTTGAGTTTTCAACCATACATTTTTTTTGAAACCTCAATGAAATTGTCAAATTATCAGTTTGAAAAATTAAGTTTTAGCAAAAAAGAAGAATTTTCAACTAAATGCATCAATGTTTAACAAAATTGTGGAATGTTGAAGCCGAAAAGACGAATTATCTGCAAAACAGATGAAATTTCAACAAAAAAGTTAATTTACAAACAAATTTTTGATTTTTATATTAATATAGAAAAATGAATCTTTACGCAAAAAAATTAGTATTTTACAAATTAGTTTAAATTTAAACCAAGTAGTTGCTATTTCAACAAAAAAAAATTTAATTTGAAATAAAAAACAGATTAATTTAACCAACACACAAATTTTCAATAAAATACTTGCATTCTTATAATCAAAATAGAATTATTTACAATTAAACAGTTGCATTTTTAACCAAAAGAATGAATTTTCCAGCAAGATTAATTTTCTGTATCAAAAAAGACAAATTTTTAATAAAAATATGAATTTTCAACTAAAAAGTTAATATAAAACCAAATATTTAACATTTCTATGTTAATCTCTAAACAAAAAATTATTATTATTATTATTATTATTATTATTATGAAAATAATGGTACTAAAATTGTTGAATTTAAAAACAAAAAGATGAATTTTCAACTAAAATGGTTAATCTTAGAAAAACAGCGAATTTGCAAAAAAAAATGTTTAACATTCAATCTAAAAAATGATTTTTTAACTAAAAAAGTTAATTTTTTTTTAATGGAGTAGTTAAATTTTGTATCAAATAGATCAAATTAATTTAAATTTTTTAATTAAGTACTTTGAATTTCGAAAGATTTGAAAGAATTTATGAGATTTTGAAATATTGAAAAATATTTCAAGGTATTTCAGAGGTTTCCCAAGATTTAAAAAAATTTCAAAGGATTTCATCACTATTTCTAAAATTACAGCAAATAAGCTATTTTAATCATTATCAGATTTCATGTGATTTGAACAAATTGTATAATATTGTAATGGATTTTCAATTTATTTCAAGAAATTTAAAGGCTTTTAAAATAATTTAAAATAGTTTAGTGCATTTTAAAAAATCCCCAGGAATTTTCAAATACAAGAATTGAAACGTATTTTGAAAGAACAAATATTTATCCTGAATTAATCAAATAGAATGTTACTTGTTTATCGGTATCCCCACTATTGCCACGCCAAACAAAGTCTGTATATGCCCCTCCCCCCTCTCCGCATTCTCTTACTATGCGATTTCTTTAATAATCATGATGATTCCTCACGAAAAATTATTTAAATTCACAAAAAAAATATTTTCTAGCAAAAGAAATGAATTATCAACAAAAATAGACCAAATTTTAACAACAAAAATTCATTTTTACCGAACAGTTGCTTTAGCAACCAAATAGTTGAAGTTGCAAGCAAGGAGACGAATTTTTAACAAAAAAGGTCATTTAAAAAAAAAGAAAGATATTTAGTTTATCCAGCTGAATTAAACAAAAGAAAACTAATTTTTAACAAAATACTTCAGTTTTCAACCAGAGATTTTTTTTGAACTGATAATGGAATTGTCAAATTTTCAGTTTGAAAAATTAATTTTGAGCAAAAAAGATGAATTTTCAACTAAATGTATCAATATTTAACAAAACTGTTAATTTACAAAAAATATTTAATTTTTATATTAATATAGAAAAATAAATCTTTACGCAAAAAAATTAGTTTTTTACAAAGTAGTTTATTATAAACCAAGTAGTTGCTATTTCAACAAAAAAGATTTGCATTTGAAATAAAAAACAGTTTAATTTAAGCAAAACAGATTGATTAACAATTAAACAGTTGCAATTTGAACAAAAAGTATGAATTTTCCAGCAAGATTAATTTTATATAAAAAAAAGACTAATTTTTAACAAAAGTATGAACTTTCAACTAAAAAGTTAATATAAAACCAAATATTTAACTTTTCTATTAAAATGTTTAATCTCTAAATAAAAATATTATTATTATTATTATGAATATTGAAATAATAATTATTTTTTACATATAAATTTGTAACCAATAGTATAAAGCTGGACGCCGGTACTGAAATTGTTGAATTTTCAACAAAGAAGACTACATTTTGATCAAAGAATAAAAAAATTTTATTAAAAAATAGATCAATTTTTAACTAAATAGTTGAATTTTGAAGCAAAAAGATGAATTTTAAACTGAAATGATTAATCTTAGAAAAACAGCGAATTTGCAAAAAATATGTTTAACATTCAACCCAAAAAATGATTTTTTAACTAAAAGAGTTAATTTTTTTTAATGCAATAGTTAAATTTTACACCAAATAGATCAATCTTTAATTATTAAAAACATGAATTTTTAACAAATTCGTTTAACTTTTTTAATCAACTACTTTGAATTTCGAAAGATTTGAAAGAATTTATAAGATTTTGAAATATTGAAAAATATTTCAAGGTATTTCAGAGGTTTCCCAAGATTTAAAAAAATTTCAAAGGATTTCATCACTATTTCTAAAATTACAGCAAATAAGCTATTTTAATCATCATCAGCTTTCATGCAATTTCAACAAATTGTATAATATTTCAATGGATTTTGAAAAATTTATTTGTCAAAATTTAGAGATTTCATAGTATTTTAAAAGAACAAACATTCTTGAATTTAAATTTTTGAAGCTAAAAAAATTGAGTTTCTTAAGGCCTCAAAATATTAAACTATTTCAGAAATACAGAAATGCAAAAAAAAACATACAAAATTATATAATTTCTAATTAAAGGCTTCAAAAATCATGAATTTAAACTCCATTGAGTTAAAAATTGAACAATGCCAAACTTCGTTTAAAATATAGCATTAATTTAATGACATTGAAAACATGTTTACAAGTGTTAAATTTATTTCCTCACGAAAAATTTGAAACTGAATCCATCAAAGTTTCATTTCTGCCGTGTGGCCCCACTGTTACACACTCGTTTTTTCCTAATGTGGCTTGCGGAACCCCTAAATTCAGAATAATAAAAAATAATGAAAAATCAAGAATTCCATTTTATATTAAAACTATTCAAGATACGAAAAAAGATAAATAAACCAAAATTGTGATCCCAAAAAAGATATACTTTGTTAATAATCACTTCTTCCTAAAAGGCGTAGTTTTTGTTTTTTTCGTTATCCTACCTACTTTCAATCATAAATATTTTATTTTGAAATAAAAAGCAGTTGAATTTAATCGAATCGATTTTCACGAATAAAACCAAGAAAAAAAACCAGTGTGTGACAGTGGGGCCACACGGCAGAAATTAAACGTTGATGGATTCAGTTTCCAATTTTTCTTGAGGTATTATCATGAGTTTTGAAGAAGTCGCATAGTAAGAGAGTGCAGAGAGGGGAAGAGGCGCATATACAGACTTTCTTTAGCGTGGCAACAGTGGGGATACCGAAGCGGAAAGAGCAATTACGAATTACTGCACAAGAGGGAAACGCAAATAGAGAAGGTATATACTATAGAAAGTATACTTGTAAGAAAGAGACAGAGATTATTTAAACAATTTAGTATTTTAAATAATTTATCTTTTATGGTAGAAATATAATTTCTTTGAATGTTGGAAATTGATGTATTTTCTTCAAAAATTATCCTTCTTGTAAGAAATGAATATTCTTATAGTAAAATGAATTGTATAAAACTTTTTTTTTAATTATTTTTTTTTCGTTTAAGATTCAAAACTTAAATTTAAAAATCATCTCTTTGGTTCAAAATTGACCATTTTAATTGTTAAATTCGTTTTTTTTCTTCTCAAAAAATTACAATTTTTCTAGTTGATCATTCAAATTTTTAGTTGATAGTTCTTGTATTTTGTTAAAAATTAATCTTTTTTGTAGTCGTTTTTTTGGTAAATAAAATCAGTGTTCTTGGTGCAAAATAAAAAAATGTAATTTATGTTTTTGGTTAAGGTTTAAAAATTTTATTACAAAATTTATCTCTTTGGTTAAAAATTCACAAATTTTAGATGAAAATTAAACTATTCTGTCGAAAATTCTTTTTTTTTCACAATTATTTTTTTTTTTAGTTGAATATTCAACTTTTTGTTTGATAATTCTTGTATTTTGTAGAAAATTCATTTTTTATGTATAGAAAATTACTGTTTTTAATTGGAATTCAAATTATTCATTTTTTGTTTAACAATGGATTTTTCGAATTAAAAATTCAACTGATTGTTCGAGGATTCAACTATTTTGTTGAGAATTCGACTTTTTAGAA